>JAOVVB010011265.1:0-11613 GCA_028570985.1 Heterobranchus longifilis | reverse complement strand
ACTAGGGTGCATGTGACCGCCGTTTTGCGCAGGAGGTGTGTGAAGAAAGGAGAAGAGAGAATGAACAAGGAGGGAGAGTTTACGCATTTAGCCCGAGTTTGTTAATAATTAATGTGTCACAGGTTTGCAAAATTGCCTCGCGCTCCCTCTGCTCAATCCTCCCTTCTTCCTCTCTCCCTCTGGCTTTCCTTTCTCTCGTTCACTCTGTCTTCTCTCCACCTCCCTCGTGGCGTGGGCTACCTCACCCTCTCCATCTCAATCTTTCCCCCCCAAACACGATGCTCAGTCTGGTGTTGGTGCCGTGTGCTTTAAAGAGAAGAAGAAATGCTAATATACTGGGGAAACAGGCAACAAGCGTCCAGCCAAGATGCCCACCATGACTCCGTCTTCCCTGACCAACAGTGTGGGCAGTCCTGGTGACAGTGTGCTGCCATAACAACAGGGAAGATGTCAAGCTCACAGCGAAATATGGTACCAGTGTCAGTGAAATTTTAGGTGTTCTCACTGGCTCAAATTTATGTGTTGTAGACCCTGCTGATGAGCTGCTTGTAGCATTCCAGTTAAATTTACACATGGGATGAACCACAAATTTGTGTAAATGTTAAAAGCCTACTACTAACACAACTAAATGAAAGACATTATGTCTCTCCCTCTCTCCTCTCACTGCAGTGCCCGTCACTATGCCAGCCGTCTAATGCTTCAGGGTGCTGGACTGCGCAGGCGGCAGGTGACACGGATTTCAATAAAAGGGATTATAGATGTGGGGACTGCAGAGAGGAAAAACAACACATTCGTGTACACATTTGGGGCAGAAGCATGACTGTGAATATGCAGTAGTCACATAAAAATCTGTATTGTGGAGTTAAAATAAAATAAAATGTATAAATCATATTGTAGATGTTAGGAACAGAAGAATCATTTCGCAGCAATTACAGATTCTTATCTGAAACTGGTTTAAAAGTGCAAACAAAAAGGCAATATGAGAAGATAATTCCTCGAATAACCTGATTGATTCACAATGTGAGTGTGCAAAATAGTTATATTTTCTCAGATTAAACAATTGCAACACATTTCTGTGGACAACTTGAGTGCTCTTGGAAGAATCAATTAAAAGGCAGGTGGTGTGTGATCAAAATGTTAAAACAAAAAGCTTAAGTCAGTTATTTGTTGTATACATAGAAATGAAACGGTGCTGTATTTTACGGCTGTTGAATTATTTGCAATTGTCATTCAGTTGAGAAATACAAAAACGCATGACGTGAGTATTCGTCATTCGTCAATATTCAGGCCATTATTTAGTGTGTGCTGCAATTACGCTTGGACACAGAAGCCAAGTGACAGCAATTTAAATGAAGAGCCTCTCAAGCTTTTCTCATATGAAACCCTTTACAGTGTGTCCATTGTCAGGTGCTGGACTTATGGGTCTCAGTAGGTGGACAGAGGACCATAGTGTGACCTGCTCAGGACAGCTGCTGACATAATGAGGCCAGTAAACAAGCATCTGTCTCCCCCACTGAAAAGTGAACCCACTCAGACCAGGCCATTTCTCTTCCCTTGTCCCTCATTGTCAGTGTGAGCCGGGATGCTGCAAATGGTCAAACTAGTCAACATAAAAATAAAGAAACTCAGTAACAGTATTTGCACCCCTCTCTTAACAGTTAGATTAATGTGGATGTTAGAGATATAACTACTTGGAAGAGTTTTGTGAAGCACGTTTTTTTTTCAGTGTTAATTTCAATGAATAGATGTGTCAGAGTCTTTCAATGTAATATTATATAAATACAAGGATGTTTGCCATCATTTGTGAATTATTTTAACAGAACTACGTCTGTGGCCGTAGCCACGGGTGTGCCAAAAAACAGATGCAGAATTAATTTTTAGTTATGATTTTGCTAAAACATTTTGTTTAAAACTTAGGCTATTATGGTCTAATTATAATAATTAAAAATTATTTTCTTCAAAAAACAACGTCTGCTGTCATGCAGAGGCTGCCTGTCAATCAAATTTGACCCCCTCAACAAGTGTGACTCCTTCACCGGCACCTGCAGACTGCGGACACAGTTTCATGGCTGTTCATACCAACAACTATAACTATAGGCCTAATGATGATGTGATCAATTAGCTAGGTCGTCAGAAACAGCAGGTATGACATTTATAAAGCACTTGATTTAGCTTTTATTTGTCATTATTCTTATTAATAAGAATATGAATGAGAAAACAGTTGAAAAGCAGTTGCTGCTGTAACGCACAGCCATACATATTTCAGCACCACAGAGGCAAGGAGAAAGAGAGATGGAGTTGATTTCAGTAAGTAGGCCTCCACTTTATTATTATACTTTATTAGTATATAGAGTTTGAATGTAAAACCCTGGAGATTTGGATGGATTTTGATTGGCTGTCACTGTTCCTATCATTCATCAAATCGCTCTGAAAGCAACGATATTGTTTGCCACTGTCGCCATTATAGTTATTGTGTGGACTCCGCCATCACTTGAGTTAGAACCATTTTTAAAACTATATTTAAAGCCATTGTTCTTGGTGTGGACTGACCAAACTCTACAGATCTGTCGGCAGGAGACAAACCTGCATAACCCAAATTGCAGGGTGAGAGAGGGTGCTGTTCTGACGGGTCTGAAAAAGTCACTGAACACATCAAATATCCACAGTGCCTGGAGCACATTGGACATTGCCTAAGTGCTGTAAAATGCTGTTAAAATAAACAAAACTTTCATTATTTACTTACATTTATTAAATCAGAGCATTCACAATAATTTAGCCATACTAATTTCTCCATTTTACAGCACAAATGTCTTTGCTGTGTAATCTCATGCCAAAGTATTTCGACAGCATTAAACCCCTTGCCAGCATATAGTGCATCTACCTGTATATGTGGGGTTGTATTGTTAGAGATAATTGGATGTGGCACACCCATTTTTCCAGATGCACACACAGTTTTTTTTCTGGCTACACTAGTGCGTCACATATGTAATTACATCACATACTTATGTACGGAAGTGAAGTAACGTAACAAATGTACTGATTTTAACCCAAACCACGATCTTTTTCTAAATCTAACAAAGTAGTTTTGTTTCCTAAACCTAACCAAACAGAGGCTGTTTCACAATGTTAACCACGTGTTTAAAACTGTGACCGTTATGTTTAGTGTCGATCTCCTGCCACCGGTAGGGGCTCTAATTTAGGAACCGCTCCTGTGGGTCATATTAGAGGGTAGGATGAAGCTGGAGGACTTGTTGTTTTGAAAAGCTCATTAAAAGTTGAACCTAGTGCTGTATTACTTTGCTACGTCATTCGCCTATACGTCTAACAATTCGAATAGGCTAACCCTGTTACATTCTCACCTACATTGCCAGCAGGTGTTGTCAATGCCATAGAAAGCATCCCACAGAGCAAAGCGACACCGCCCTTCTCGACAGAAGTGAATCAGTGAGTGGGAGGACGAGGTGATATTTTTAAAACTTTGACATATGATCTTGAAAGGAAGTGACTGGCATATGATACACATATAAATAAATGTTGCCACTGATGACACAAATGACATGTTCTGTGATAAAATAGATTCGTTCTGCTGTCTGCAGGGGGGGGGGGCTGAACGGGGGAGATTTATTGCTCCGTAAGACAATAAAGCGGGTTGAGGTTGTTGGCGAGTGAGCAGAAGGAGAACTGTTGAGTCTTTTCCTGTAGTATGAGTCATTGTTGGCACCCTGACTCTCCGGTCTGATTGCCTTGTTGAGCTGGCTTTTGGCTTGGTGGCGTTCTCTCTATATCCTCTCCTGAGCGCCTTCTCCATGATATTCATGAGGTTTCTGAGCTCCCTGCTAATCCTTGATGCAGCAGTGGTGGAAGTCACATTTGTCATCTTTGGAATATATCAGTTATTATCAAATATGAATTTAAACATTTTTGTCTCGCTAGATGGACAGTCAAAAGCAGGTGGACGTTTAATCACCCAAGTACTGAATGTCTTTAGAGGAAGTTCAGTTGGCTTTGGCATAGTAGGGCTGGATATCCACTATGGAACATTTTATATTTAAGGTATTTAGTTGATACTTTTCTATTGAGAAAGACAAGATACATGAAAATTTGGCCCAAATTTAATGCATATATACTGACACATTCTCACTTCCAACTCGTCACATACGGACGCTTGGTCAGGACCTCAAGTTGGCATCACTTTTTAACGTGCAGGGTAGTCCGACAGACTTCAGCATGTGGTTAACGTTGTGAATTCAAACAAAACTACAGCCAGCTTTCAGGGTTTTGTTTATCACAAGATGGTAACGTTAAGTCTGGATTTGCAGGGGAAAAGACAGAAACAGTGTGCATATCAAACAGCAGTTTGAAAGCAACGGGTATACAGAGTTAGTCACTCTGTTGCGTTACATTAGCAGGAATGTAACACAACATGGAAGTGAAAGCAATGCTCTGCTCATTTAAATGTGAAAGTGCAATAAAACTATTGTGTCCCTAAAATCAATGAATAATTGTGATAAATAATCGTATTGATCAAAATAATCGTGATTATCATTTTGGCCATAATTGTGCAGCCCTCTTACATATGTTACTAAAGTTAAGTAAGTTATGGGGTTTTAAAGTAAGTTTTAAAAAAAGTCAATGTTGACTTCTGGTTTCACACGGGACACAGACAGCGGTCTCCTGGGTGTAAGTCCTGTGTTTGTTTGACCCATCCATCTACCCCAACCTCCTTCCTATAGACTCTGATGCTCTTTATGTCATCTTACAGCGCTGCAGTCGAGCAGGTGCTCTGAGCGTCTAATATCGACACGGATGGGTTTACATCATACTTGCCAACCCTCCTGATTTTCCCAGGAGACTTTCATTTTTCATTGCCCTCTCCCGGTTTCCTCCCGGGGTCACAACTCTCCCGTATTTCTCCAGATTTATGACAAAATTTTCACCTCTTTTTTTCCTTTTCATTATCACAACCTGTTTCTGGCACTGTACAGCATGTATAAGCCCTACGAGTCCCAAAGTACTGTTTCCACCCAGACAAAAATACAACTACACCAAAAGTTGTTTCCTGACATGCACGTGATGCGGAAGAGAGCTGCTCGCACCTCGTCCTCAGTGAGTGAGAGACAGAGAGAGAAATGAAGAAAGAGAGATAAATACCCAAGCATTACTCAAGAATTCCCGTTTCTTACGAAAAGTTCACGCCAGAGGGGCGAATTATTCTGTATTCTTTCCTAAGAATTAAAAGTAAAATTAAAATTATTTAACATAAAAATGCTGTTGCAGTGTACTTATTATTTTGTTATTTTAATTCTTTAAATGTCACCAGAATGCAGGAAAAGTCTCTGAAACTCAAATTCTTTCCAAGGTTGGCAAGTATGGTTTACATTGGACTTAGGTGAAAGCCTGGTGCGTCTGTATCAGGCACTGAGGGCCACTGAACAATAAATAACAGCTGTTGTAGTAAATTCTGTGTAGGGCATGGTCATTATTCAAAATAAACGTGTATTGCAGTACGTATTGTATTGTGAGGTTGTAGGCAATACCCAGCCCTATTGGGAGTGAGAACGGGTTGTATGATACAAATACATATAGGCTACTTTAGAATTAGTTTTATCAGTTATATTAAGGGTAGGTAAGGAATACTATAGCCTATGTGTAAGGGCAGATTCATGTGACTTCTATAATGAAATTGTAAGACGAAGAAGAGCTATGATGAGAAGGTGAAATAAGAGCTTTGGAGATATAAAGGACTCAAGAAAAACAAATCTTTGAAACTGCAGTATGCAAACAATCTCAACAGTCTCAAAAATCCAGATTCAGACAGCCAGGTTTTATGACATCATATGTCTAAGGAACCAATCAAGTCACTTGTGGCTGGGGCATTGTCACTACCCGATCCGTACCGAAAACACGATCCGTTCCACACATGCGCGGATTAAGACCGTTCTGCGCATGCGGCTGTCATCGATCGGTACTGTGCATGTCCAACTTTCAACAGATACAGAAACGAAGAGAGATGGCTCACTCATTAGCTTTTCCATCATTAAAAAACAATGTTTAATTCAGAAAGTTTAGACTTTTTAAAACAAGTTATAATGTCTTCTGGATGCAGTCTGATGAGGGATATGATCCAAGTATGTGACTTATATGTTCATCACATTTATAAGCAGATATGTGTGAAACATAACACAAAACATAACACATAGCCTAAAGCTAACTGGGCTAACAGCTAGCCAGTTAGCTACAACACAACATTAGCTGTCTAGTTCGTGTTAGCTATCTATTCAGTCTGGCTCGACTGAATGTACACTCTCTACACAAACAAATGTGAAATAATGACATATAAAGTTCCGAATTTAGTCCAGCACAATGGCGGTAATACAACATTTATGGACGCTAATAACCGTAAAACAACATAAAGATGTTATAGACGATCTTTGATGCATGCATGGTAGAAACAGGTTTTCACATGTGTAGAACGGATCGTGTTTCCGGTAGGGATCGGGTAGCATCAGGCGTTCTATGGAATGCCTCAGCCACAAGTGACTAGCCTAACTATGGCAGCGGTGGTGTGCGGGACTTGAGGCCAGGTCCAGAATTTCTTAATGAGGTAGAAGTAGATGTGCTTCCAGCCCTTTTTCAGAACTTTTTTTTTGTGGAAAAACAAAATATTAATCATAGCAGACTATGATTACACACTTTAAAACATGGAGGAGCACTTTAAGTGTAAAGTACAAA
Organism: Heterobranchus longifilis; assembly: GCA_028570985.1. Taxonomy (NCBI): domain Eukaryota; kingdom Metazoa; phylum Chordata; class Actinopteri; order Siluriformes; family Clariidae; genus Heterobranchus; species Heterobranchus longifilis. The sequence continues at coordinate 4,881 of JAOVVB010011265.1, read as the reverse complement.
ATATACAGTAAGAAGAAATAAGGTTTTGCAAGCTGAATTTTGGGAAGGTGGGGGTTCATATGATACATGGAGTGTTACAATGACTCTGCTTTTCAGGCTGTAGAGGGAAGGTCATTCCAACATTTAGGCGGTATAGGGTAGAAGAGTTGGGGCTGGGTGGAGTGCTAACCATGGAGGGAAGGGCCAGGCAAGAGAGGGAAGCAGAGCGTAGAGTGCGAGCGGCGTGCAGGGCTGGAGCATCGCCTGGAGGTATGGGGTGCGGCTCCCTCGGCTGCACTGTATGCCTGCACCAGGGTTTACAACCCATTACGAACAACCACAGGCAGTCAGTGGATGGAGCGATGCACAGACATCGACAACACAGCAAGCAGCAAGGTCTGTCAGCCAACGTTTTAACCACAATGGGGTTACGCCTTTGTTTCATAAAATGTAACCTTTATGAATAAATCTGATAGTAATCATTGAGAAGTTGTTTTATGCTTCTGGGTGCATATTATCAATAAGCTTTAAAGTGTATGAGCCCACATTCACACAGCAAATGAATGAAGAATTTCTCACAAGATCACACTGTCTTTTTGTTGTTGTTTTTTTCAGCAGTACACCGTTTCCTAATAAATATGACAGCAAGTATGTGATTTCATGAGGAACTCTTCATTCATTTGCTGGAGGGCCAGACTCGTGCAGTCCCACGCAGTTTTCAGCATGAAATTTAATTAGTTTTAAAAATTCTGAAATTATATGACCACTTCTGCATTCACACAGGGATGGATAAATAGTTTGGATTCAATGCCTTTCAGGGACCAACAATTTTTGCCTGTATTTTGCTTTGTCCCGTAAGGTAGAAAAGCACTATATAAATGTAGTCCTTTATTATTTATTAGAAAGGGTTTGTTAACATCGTTTCACAAATGAAAGGATGGGTAAATTAATTGAAGATTTGTAGAAATGCTACTACTGTATAACTTTGAATGTGTCAAGGTTGTTTTTCCCAATGCACTCTTCCCATTGGTATATACTAACTCCTACTTTACTGCATATTATTTAGTACAATTGTCAGCAGTAATACTTCTGCTTCTCAACCAGAAATCTCACAATATATTGATTATGTTGATATAATTGATAATGAATGTTATATGTCTGAAAAAAATACCAGCCTGACAGTGTGTTCAAAAACTAAGAAGCATAAAAACTCTGCAGGAATGTATCCTACTAGTGTTGCCTGTGTCCAAACCTTTATATAGCTTATTCCTCTGTGCCATAGGCCTCCATTGTTTTATAAAAAGTATTGGGGGGGAAAACACATCAATCTTTGCACTGACTGATATGTTTCTTCATTAACATGAACATGGGCACTGTAGATTATTTTGAGTCAGTCCCACACACACCGTCCTGCTGCCAAAAATACTCACTCGAGCACCAGAGCTGTGGCTGAAAATAGACCCTAACAAATACACTATTTGCTCTGCTTTAAGCAATATATGCTAAAAACTACAGTGTCCAGTTGTAAAAACTAAACTATATATTTGCACCTGATGTTATGTTATAGGAAGTGAAGTGAAGTCATAAAGTATTGAGAGATGGGCTAAAGCATAGTTTTATTTTGGTATTTTCATAGAATTGTTTACAGTATATCACCAGCCTTATCCTTTAACGCAGAAAACACACCGAGCAGTGGCAAAGTGCCACAATAATTTGATTTTTCTGCAGCGTGTTCGTATATTTCAAGCGGGAAGAAATTCTTTGTAACATAGGTCACCATGTCACAGGAGTCACAGGAGGACTCTGTTTACTGATTGGCTGCGGGTATTCTCTGGCCACTAAAACTTAAACTATCCCCCAACTTGTAGTTGGGGAACTCTAGTTGGTCTATTTTCGGCATAAGACTATCACTGAACCTTAGTAGGCCTGGAAGCACAAACAGTAGGTTATATAATTTACAATGGTGAGTGAAAACCTCTTTTGATAATCATGCATCAGGCTTGGAATACAATCTGCGATCAAGGGCAATACACAAATATTCATTCAGAAAATCAGCACTTTAAATTTAACATGAAGTAGAAGAAAACAAATCAGCAGTATTTATGTGTGTGTGTGCGTGCGCGTGCGTCAGTAGAGGGAATAAGGTTAGAAGACACGCAATCTCAAGTTGCTTTCTTAAAATTAAAATAAAAGGTGTTTGGAAAACAACTCTGCCAGCTTGAACCACCACCACACACACCAACATAATAAGTAAGGATAGACCAATTAATTGTTCGGCCGATTAATTGGGCAGATTAATGGCATTTTGAGATAATCGACATCGGCCGAATATCTCAGATCACAAGGGCGATTAAAGCACGAGTGTGCAGATCTACAAAAGGACCAAAAACAAAGAGATGCTGCTTGGTGGTCCTGTGTCCTTGTTTTTTTATCTAAGTTTATACATTTCATAAACATAAAGAGATGCTGCTATCTGCTGAATACATGCTAAATAAATGTTCATTTAAGTTCAGCAATGTTGTGTCACATTTGTTATTATTTTTAAATTGTTGTAGGATATTTTAACAGATACAAAAAAAAAATCGGCACTATAAATCAGCCATCGGCCACCCTACTCTCTAAATATCGGTATCAGCATCGGCCATTGAAAAACCCAATCAGTCGACCACTAAAAATAAGGCTATCTCTTTTCAAAATTCAAAAAAATATATAGATTTTCCTAATTAGCACGAAACACAAAGTACTACTGAGGCTGGTGGGAGTGTCATTAATTTTGGTCATAAAACAAAATGTCAAATTGTCCAATACTTTGACATGATGGTGGAGGTGGATGAAAAGTTAAAGCAATCACTAAAGTCAGTAGGATTCATCCTCTGGGGACAATTAATGTCGGTACAAAATGAAATGGAAATCCATCTAATAGTTGTTGAGATATTTTACTCTGGACCAAAGTGGTGGACTGACAGACCAACATTGCCATCCTGGGCTAAAAATCATGATCCTCCTGTCCCTCCTGACCTTGTTCTTGTTATCAAACTTAAACAACCATGGTTCTCAGCAAACAAGGCACAAAAAGCCACAATAGCCATGGGATGCTAGTTTTACACCTCAGCTACAATTACAGTTGCTGTCGCCAAACAAAAAAACCCTTTCTTCATTCTTCAGAGGGGCTGAGTGAGAGCTGCACAGACACCAGGAGAAGATCAAAGATGCAACACTGTGTTTTCCCATTTGACCGAGACCTGGAAAAATAAGTCCGATGGAGCAAGAGAGAAAAGAGTGGAAGCAAGATAAAACAGAGTAGAGAATGACAAAACTCGGGTGGGAACACGAAAGAGGCAGGGTGGGGGGGCATCTCATCTGGGCATAATTGGCAGTCTTTGTCAAAGGGGGCCTTTGATTTAATAGGCGGGTCTAGTGACCAAACCACTGGAGTGCAAACAGTGAGCAAAAGAGCTGTGGCGGATCCGAGTCTTCTGGCCTTCCACCCCTCCCCCTCTGTCTCTGTAGACAACTGGCTCACAGCCTGTTTTCCTGACTGCTTGCCCCCAAGCCACACTGCATACCACACACCACCGTGGACAGCGCACACTGCTACACACACTCGCAACGCAGAGGCATTATCAGTTCCTCAGCTTATTAAGAGTTAATCTCGTCCGATGACAGGTGGAAAAACTGCTGAATAATAGTTCCCCTGGTGTTTTTATGACAGACATGTCCCGGGATATCTCAGAAAGTAAAACCCATGAATTTGTTTTGTATGATTTTTTTCGTTGTCCTACTTAACCACCTTTTCAGTTTACTTCTCCGGGCTATTGTTTATAGCTTAAATCTAACCAGTTAGCTGCTGTCAGTTCACATTGTTAACTGACTACTAAGGTGTACAGAGCAAGCTGCAACCTCCAGAACAATGAAGCTAACACGTAAATGCCAAAAACTGCCGTTCCTCGAATGGCCACTTGACGCTGGCTCCAAAAGCGAGTCAATCCCCATAGGGAGCCGAAGGGATGACGTCTTTTTGTAGGCCATAGTGACTAGTAGCGTAATGTCGCTGTTTTTATTCCGGTGCTCTGCTGCACAGACCTGACACCCACCCGCCAGCCTGCTTATGCCCGTCTCCCTGAAACTGTTTGCAGCCGACGTGGCTTGGAGGTCCGGTAGCTAGTGGGTAGCTGGCTAGTTCATATAGCTAGTCATGCTTTCATGCTTTACTGGTTATGGAAAATGAGCCGAACAAAGTTGTCACTCATCTGGCAATAGCAGCGTGCTTTCCCTCTGTGGATGAAACATTAAGTTGTTAAATGATATTCATTTAGCAGCTGGCTAGTTAGCAGCAAAACCCAGCTCTGCTTTAGCTCTGGAAAGTCACGTCACCAGAAGTCTTGCGTAGATATTGTTATCGATAAAACGATAACAATATCTATTGCGATAGACACGTCATCAATAGCAATAAGAAAATGTGTCGACAGAAAGTTCGATAGTTACACTTAAATGCATAAAATGAAACCACCAGATGGCTTTACGTCATCTAAAGGCAACAGCCAGATGCAGACCGCTGTCTCCTCTCTCAATTAAAATGACTAAACACAGCACACATTACTTTGTTTCCATAAGATGATCAAGCAACTCTTTATTAAACTGTCTGAGTTTTTAACTGGGTTCAGAGGGACATTCGCAGTGACAGTGATGGTCCATCGCTGAACAGGGTGATAGGGCCGGTAAACACAATAATTCTATAAATAGATCATTTAACTTACGCGCATGATCATCATGTTTTGATTCAGAGTGTGCATGCCACAGAGGAGACAAGTCTGCTATGTGAGAGATCGAGTGCACTGTGCACAGCTCCACAGGTACGAGAGGTGCGACGGGAGATTATCCCAGCGGATAGCATCGTAATAA
>JAOVVB010011249.1:0-16721 GCA_028570985.1 Heterobranchus longifilis | reverse complement strand
GGGCTGTCTGATGGTATGGTAAAGCGGTGAAAATATTCTAAATATAGTGTACACTTAAAGTGATATTGTTATTTTTAGGCGTTTCTTTCTTTAGGTGGCTAAAATATGTTTTGCTGTGTGGCCCTGTCCACAGTAGTACATTGCTTAGCTTCCATGTCGGGACTCCTGCCATCTACTGTAGGTAATACACTGACTATGGATAAGCGCCTCATACAACCCCACTTAAAAAAAAAATCTGAACTATTCCTTTAAATTAAACCCATCTAGAAATCCAGTATCCACTGTGGTTGATTTCCATGTGGAACCCCACATGCCAAAACAAGACTACTAGCAGCTCAGAGAGACTGCACTTAGGAACAGCAGTGCTTTGAACTAAATGCTCATGTTAACAATGACGATGCTAACATGCTGATGCTAAGCAGGTATAATGTTTATCATGTTCACCATCTTAGTTTTGCGTGTTAGCATGCTAATTAGCACTAAACACAAAGTAGAGCAGACAGGAAGAGGAATAAATGAAAAAGGCTAAATGAAAATTCGGAGGACAACAATTCATTCTGGGGGAAACATGAATGTCTGAACCAAATTCTTGACAATTCATCCAATTCTTGTCAAGATATTTAATCCTGAACAAATAATGCCAACCTGCTGGAGGCAATAGCCGAAAAATCAGGGGATCACCAAAGTCACGATGATATATCATCTGGGACATGGCATGACATTTCACTCAAATTAAAAAATGTCAACCTTATGGTGGCACTAGAGGAAAAGTCAGCAGGTCACCAAAGTCATTGGGGAATCATCCTTTGGAGATCATGAATGTCTGCACAAAATTATGTCCTGATCCATCTGCTAGACATTGAGACTGGATAAGTGAAAAATCTGACCTGCTGGTGGAGCTAGATGAAAAGTCAGAGGATGGCCTAAATCAGTGGTTCCCACACTGGAGAGCAGGACCCCTAGGGGGTCATAACAAGGGGGGTGCGGCGAGGCTAAATATAAATAAATGGTGCATGGTTCTGTTGCACTGCTGGCAAAGCATGGACAAGTTTGTGACAGGACTGCCAGATAAACGTAAAGCAGACGATGGATCTGCACCAAACATCATATCTGCCAAAACAAAGACAAGAAAACATGAGGAAGCATAAAAATTGGCACACTGAAGTTGCAGTTCTGTATTAATTACAGGCAATGTTTCAAATACATTCTATAGAAGTTTGCAAGCAAAGGACATGTTTGTGTGGGTGCAATGTGGGGGTATGGAGTCAAATAAAGGTAATTAATATTTTGCATGTGTAAAAACATTTTTATATCTGTAAAACAATTTTGTGCATGTGTAAAAGAGTTTTGTATCTGTAGAAATATTTTGTGCATGTGTAAAAAAGTTTTGTATCTGTAGAAATATTTTGTGCATGTGTAAAAACGTTTGTGTATCTGTAGACACTGTGTGGAAAAGTTTTGTGCACAGATATATAATTTGCACATGTGTAAAACTAATTTGTGGCTGTAGAAATAGTTTGTGTGTGTGTGATTAAAACTTGTTCAGGAATATTTTCAACAGTGAGGTTTCACAAAGTCTGAGTGACGGACTATCTGCGAATGCGACCCTGAAGTTACAAGTACAAACTGCAAGTTACTAGCACAAATTCTGATGCTTGAGCCCACTAGACAATCAGCGCTCCCACTGACCGTCCAATCAGAGGAGCTTACACCTGGAGAGTGCCGGAGCCAACATGGTGGAGCCCGAGGTGCGGGGGGGCTTGAAAATGTTTTTTATTTACAAAAGGGGGGCCTTGCAAAAAAACGTTTGGGAACCACTGGCCTAAATCATAAGGATGGATCCTCTGGGCATCATGGATATATCCCATGTACTGTATAAAATGTCATGTCAGTTGTCAAGACATTTCACTAACATCAAAGTGTCGGGGGGGTCGCTTGAGATCCTAGAGAATCAGAGGATCACCAAAGAAAGTGAGGATTCATTCATTTTATCAGAGATAGTCAAGGCATTCACAAATATGGAGATACAAATTGGATAAGCTCCTTGAAAAACTACTGAAAAATAGATTAAATTTGAAGGGGATTTTCATTATTCCAGGCCAGGGATGTCACCAAGACATGACAGCTTATACTGCATTTCCGAACTGTGTATCGGTGTTCAGGAGCCGGTCCTTGGTACAATCCAGTAAAATGTGAAGAACACCTTTGTGCCTTCTAAACTTCCAAACTCTGAGAAGGGGGTCCTGCTGGTGACGGTGTGTTGGGGGTGGCATGGATATCCCACACAGGATTAGAGCCATGCTGCTGGAAGAGGAGGAGGGGGAAAATAGAGGGAATGCCCCAGAAACACAACACCGCCTGACACGTATGGAATGGACTCTCTGCAGCTAGACTAAAACATGCCTGCCAGAAAGAGAGAAGATCTGCAGAATCCCATCTTCTCCACAGCCAAGCATTCAGCCTGTGAAAGAGAGCTGTGCATGCCGGGCACGTGTACATTCTGCCTGTAACATGAGTGATGCCACTCCATACCCTGTCTTTCAATCAGGACTTTGATATGGTCAGTAGGCTACTTAACATGAAAGCAAGACAATTCTTTTACACAAGGTGCTCTATTATTGTACCAGTTTAATCTGAATATTTATATCGGTATTGCAATGATAAGAGTGATGTGTGCTTTTTAAGTGTTTATTTTCCGGTGATGTTCTGGATGTTAGTTGCTTCATTAGTCTGGCTAACACTGGTCCAGAGCAAGATATAAATCTTGACAACTACTGGCCACATTGCCATTAATTACAATGACTTTTTTGAATCTGAGCTCTCATCAAGCACCGACATCTGGCCAAAACTTCCCCTTGGTCCATGACGTTTTTTAAAAATTTTTTTTTACCAATCAACAAACTCACTCACACTGTTTGTTGATGTTAACTGAGACTAGGTGGAAATCAGTGTTGGGGAAAAACTAGTTACATGTAACTAAATTACTGAAATTGAATTATAAAATAAATGTAATTGTAATCAGTTACAGTTACTGAGAAGAAACATGTAATTAAATTACACTTACTAATCAAAATGCTGGCGATTACAAAGGGGTCACATCTGAATATATTATTTTTGGTAAAAAGCTTATGTGTAGAATATAACATTAATTCTGTTGCTTTGCACCTTTTCTCTGTGCAGGAATACTACAGGTACTACAGCACTCTACACTGCTTGGTGATTATTTATGTTTTTTAGGACTTTTGAGCTTTATTGCCCAGTTTAAAACATTTGTTCGAAAAGTAATCAAATTTAAAAAGTGACATTACTTTGCCTCCGCCAACCAGTCAGGTTACATCCATGTCTGTCCAGACTCACATAATAAATGAGGAATTTGAAGGAATTTAATAAGAAGTATTAAATGAAGTTTTTGGCGAAACATGGATGCTTCAGACAAATGTTGAACCCGGGAGCACAGAAGATCTGAACAATCAGCACAGTTTCAAATTGGGCATCAATTCAGTATCTGACCAAATGTCTCCCCTTCTGTTCTGAGTTATTAACATTATGAGGTCACAGTGAAGTTGACCTTTGACCTTTTGGATGCATGGGCAAATGTCATCACTTCCATCATTTTATCCTGTTAGACATTTGTGTGAAACTTTGTCAGAATAAGTGTAGGAATTCTTGAGTTATGGCCAAAAAACATGTTATGTGAGGTCACTGTGACCTTTGACCACCAAAATCTAATCAGTTAATCTTTGAGTCCAAGTGGATGTTTGGTCCAAATTTAAGGAAATTTCCTCCAGGCGTTCCTGAGATATCATGGAACATATGGACAACCCAAAAACATAATGCCTCCAGCCTATTGCTGGTGCTAAGGCATAAAAATGTAACACTGGAATAAGCTGAATTACTTATAATTTATTTTTTGGAAGAACAGTGAAAGCACCATTATACAGTACAGGTGTATAAATGGCAATAAGATCTCAAGAAAGAAAAGAATTTACCATTGAAAATATTAAGATAGACATTTGAGAAATGACAGAAAGCAAACGTGATATAAATTAAACACTATATACTAACAGCACAAGGCAAACGGTATTACATATTAGCAAGTATCTTTTAGATTTTTAAATCTGTAGATAATCTTTGTATTTGGTATTACGGAAGGATAAAAGTGAGGGTGACAGGAGCACAGATAATATTTTAAGTGTCAAAATTACAAATACCCATAAACAACACTGTTTCCCTGAAATGACACATCTCATACACATTTTAAATCAAACATATCAAGAAATATCAGAACATGCAAACCACCATCTTACCACAATATCAATTTAGAAACAAAATGCTCATCCCATTAATTCCCATGTAAGCACTCAATCATATAGTATAATGCATGTGAGTCAAGACAGAAACCCCAGACATCTCCAGTTATCTTCTACTACAGAGTAAGTTTGTGTCAGAGGACAGGACATCGCAACACATTTTCACACACTTTTCAGTAACACAAGGCCAAACTTATAATTGGTATAAATGTGTTCAAGAGAATCTACTTATTTTGGCAGCTCACTTCACCCAACGCAATTTCAGACAAACTCCTTTGCACACAAGAAACGGCTTGTGCAAGACCTTCTTGATTTTTAGAAATGTTTTCATCAAAAAATGCACTTGACATTGCGCCCAATTTACACCGCACACTAGGCCTGTCACGATAACAATTTTTGTTGGACGATATATTGTTCCCGAAATTATCGCGATAATCAATATTTTGAGATGAGAGAAAGAAGAAATGACAAAGTGTCAGCCTACAGATCCAGAGAAGCTGTTGATGATTTTGTAGGAATTCTGTGGAACTTTTCCTTCTCCGTGTTAAACTCTAATATGATGCCGCCGGCCGCACGTCGGCCTCTGGAGTCCGCTCACAGACAGCAGCGGAGATGAGAGAGTGATTGAGACGTTGAAGCAGTTTAGAGAGGAGGAATCAATCTAAATATTAAATAATTGGTTCTCTTTTCATTCAGCACTGTGAAAAAAAAAAACACTTGTGTTATAATGCTTGGGAAAACCCTGGATTAAAAAACCGGGAGGCATATATTTGCTCCTTGTTATAAAATGTAGACACACTGTCTCCAAAAATACTCGCAAAATGTCACTAAATGATCGCAGTCTGGAGCCCTGCACAACAGTCAGTTTAGTATTCTTTTATAGTGCGTGTCTCTGGTATAATGTCCACTGTTTTTAAACATACATAGACAGCGGCTCGTCCGTGTTAATGGGCTCCCCTCTATCATCTGGCTTGAAACAAAATGTTCTCACACCGAAGCTGTGCAGTTCGGCTTCCAAACCAAATCCATTCGGACTTATGCTTCTACTTTCTGGTTGGAATTATGCAGTCGACTCGTCGGAGGAAACATCTATTGGCTTCGAGGAAGGTAACGGGGAGTTGGCCTCATTTCACCTGCTTCACTTTCGCTGTGTGTGTGTTGTGTGTTGTGTGTTGTGTGTTGTGTGTGCGCGCGCGTGCGTGTGTGTGAGAGAGGTCACTCCAGGTACACTCCGACAGAGATGAAAGGAGAAACAGCATAGTTTTTTCCCCACATCATTCGCATTCAAGGCACTGTGAAAAAAACACTTATCGAGGTCAGAAAAATAATGACCATGTCCATTTATCGTACAATAAGTCGATATATTGATTATCGTGACAGACCTACTGCATACATGCAATATACATTGTGAAACATTGGAGTTATTCAGTCAGGTAGGCTGGAATATATCCCAGCATGCATTGAACAAAAGGCAGAAAAACATCAACAACACATTTCATTTAGAGTCACAGATCAGCCTGGCATGCCTGTCATCCTTTGTATGAAGTAGGGCTCTTAGTCGATTAATCGGTCGTTTTGGTCTTTGTCAATGCAGGTCAGTTAATCAGAAACTCTAATATCCCTTTTCCACTGCAGGAACTTAACAAAACATAACACAACGTGCAGCCATGGTCTCTGGTTCTGCTTTTTCCTCCACTGTTCTCTAACCACTTTGTGTACGAGCTCCTGGAAATTAATTTCAGCAGCACTCAGGATGTGATCCTTAAAGATCTCCTCCAGACACATTTTAAAGTTTGTAAAAAAAAAAAGTCAATAAACTCTGAAAAGGGGCTGGAAGCAGATCTACTCTTCTCCCTCATTAAGAAATTCTGGATCTGGCCTCAAGTCCCGCCCACCACCGCTGCCATAGTTACGCTATGGAAAGCCCCAGCCACAAGTTACGTGATTGGTTCCTTAGACATATGATTCCATAAAACCTGGCTTTCTGAATCCAGAATTTTGAGACGGTTGTTGGCACACTGCAAACATTCTCAGCCATGGTTGTTGACTGCTCATTTCAGTCATGATATGTCTTGTAACACATAAAAACAACATATAGATATAGACAAGTTAACATGGTTTCACAAGAGGGGCTCTTTAAGGCAAGTTTCAGGTACTTTCAGGGGTTGCCGGCAGTGCTGTCGCTCCCTATTGGTCAATTATGCCTCATTTCCACTGCATGGTTCAGCTCGACTCGATTCACTCTTGGTACCAAGTGTTGGTGGGATTCTCATCTAATCACCGTAGTGACACTGCATGAAACTGCCGTGACATCATCTTCAACGGGACATCATCCTTTCATCAGCAACCAAACAGAGGAACGTCTGCACTTAGTGAATTGTACAGCGTAGTTTTGCAGGCTGCCATTTTTAAAACTCTGGGTTGAGTGAATAAAACAAATTGTGGGTGCTATTGATGGAAATTGTGGATTCGTGCAGGATGTCTCATGTGGCTCAAGTGACGATTTTTTCTGACCAATCAGTGGTCTGTAGTGTTTTGACTCCACCTTCTAGTGTCAGCTCAGCTCGACTGGAACCTCGACCAAGGTAGACTCAGTCCTCAGTCTCTAGACGCTTCGCTCAACTACGGACTGAGGACCTTCTCCCAGCTTTCATTACTAAAACTGTGGTAACAATTAGAGTTTAAAAAAACCCTGCATTACAGAACCAATCCAAAGTCTTTAGGGTGGTCCTTCATATTGGGAGCGGTCACATGCAGAAGTCGTGTTGCTGTAAACACTTGTACCAGCAACACGTGTATTACGAGATGGCTCAGTGGCAGTCAACGAAGAAAACGCCTTCAAAGTTTGTTGATGTTTGTTGCGTTTCAATCACAATCTTTTATTAGGACATGATTCATCTGTCCGCTTTGGAGGACAATACAGGACGACTTTATGTTGGGAGACAGACTACCCAAAGCAGGGCACTATTTCTGGTAAGGCGTGTCCTTTGCCAAAATGTACTGTAAGGGGCATTACTTTGTTACCGGCCATTCTTGCTGGCGTCCAAGTAACTACCTTGCATTAGAAGTGACCAGACAGATCTCCGATTGTCTGGTATCAGGAGACTACAACTAAGGCGGTACCAAAAAAAGTACCAGGTACTATCCTCAACCTTTGCTAATGGAAAACTAAAAACTGAGTCGTGCTGAGTTGAGCCGTGGAAATGCAGCATTAGATGTGTCATCACATCACAAAAAGGATGACTACAACAAACAACAGGAACTACCATTTTACCACTGTGCCTACATTGACAAAAACAACAGATCCTTTGAAAAAAGAAACATAATGGAGAACTTGGACAAATGAAGATGTCCAGGCCATGATTAGTATTTGGGGAAAGGAATCCATTCAGGGAGCTGGTGTCAGTGGTTAGAGATTAAATGGTGGACCAGAATATTTTTCTAATCTCCACCATTAAAAGTAAAAGTGCAGGTTATGGGCTGTTGTCCTGCAGTGGGAAAGGCTGTGAATTGCCAGTAGGTGGGAATGTGTTTTTCTACCTATTCTTTGATTTTGAAAGCAAGCAATGCCAATGTGAGCCAATGGAGAAGTTCACAACCCCGTGTCCTGTGAAACAGCAGACACTAGAAGTGTCAGGTTTGTAAGACGGATGTAAAGGAGAGATTGAGGCGAACGGGTGAGGGGCGAGAGTCTCTGTTGATTGAACCCATTCCTAACCTAAATGCAACGGAAGTGTCCGTGACACAGCAGCTGGTGTGTGATTACCACACAGACTGGGCCTCAAGGTTTCTCAGCTGCCTCTGCAGGGAGAGAGAGCTGTTCCATTCATGGGCTGGACGGCCAGAAGACCTGCAGTAACTTGAGCATCAACGCTCCTTCTTTTCTCGGTCCCAGACCCAAGCTCACCTCAGACTTGTCTCGTCTTTCTGCCAGGGCGTCTTGACTGAGCAGCAGCCATGTGCTCTGTGTTATCCCCAACACACTGCATTAGTGATTTCAGCACAGGGGTTATTCCAGGGTATTTTCACTGGTATCAAGAGTCATGTGAAAAGAGAGCGATCTGAGTGATGGGAAGAAGTGGGGAAAGATCTGTGTTACACATGCACACACTCATCTAGTCTGCTTAGATCAAGATTAGAAAAAAATGATGTCTCTTTGAGCTGGTCATTATCATAATAAAATGTCAATAAAATGTAAATCTTTGCCCCCTCCCCCACATAATAATAATTTGTATGCAATACAAATTTAGACTGTATCCAGTTCACAAATGTGAAGACTTTGTCTGCGTGTTCAAGTCAGCTTGGCTGCAATCATTGCTGCATGATTGTGGTTCATTGTTTGCCATTGTGTTGGCTTTTAAGGAGTAGATTGGTTTAGAATGATTTTCACCCAAACTGTATACTCCCAGGCATAAAAAGTTGCATTGTTCACTGCTGCCAGGGGAATCTTCTACACGCAGAAAATTAACGGAATAATGGAGAGAAAACATCGAACAGCTGCTGATTATGGTGCGGAAAAGCCAAACTACAGAACGTATGTACACAGCAGCTGGCATTTTTAAAATCCAATTTCCACCTGAAATTGCGTATCTTTTTTTTTTGTAACCCAATTTCAACATTTTTACTGCTATAAATACTAATACGTTTTATCTTATCCTAAAATCTCAAATCGAATCAGACAAAAACTCCAATTATAAAATAGTTTTAGTTTTTAAATGAATGTGCAATTTGTGCATTCAATTGGTAGGTAGGGCAGCCGTTTTGTCTTTCAGAGGACTAATTGCACCATGTCTGGATTTGCATAACATTTTTCATAAATGAGATGTAAACTGCAGTCTTACCTCAAGCAACTAAAGCACAGACGTGCAAATCTTTGTGAATGTGGAACTCGGATGTGCAAATACATTATTGTATAGATTTGTTCAATATGGTGGACAGCAAACATTTTACATTCAAGGCTGAAAAATATTACCTTTTCTTTTCAACTAAAAAAAAAGGCTCAAGTCAAAGTTTAATATCCAGTAAGCGTTCATCTAACATTCCTGAATTCCCATTCATCCGAAAACAGAGAGCCTCCTGACTCAAAGATCTGAGGAGCTGCAGCGGCTTTTGACTTTGGGCACAACTAGAATCTCATCCCCATCTCGGATGCTGTAGGAATGGAGGGCCCGGCTGCTGCACTTCAACTCCTCAGGTCCCAAGACCGAACACATCTCCCGGTTGATGTAGAAGATCCTGATCCCATTGGTGGGCAGCTGCAGCAGAGCTCGAAGGTGTTTCCTCAGGTCGCCCACCGTCTGCTCCAGACGGAGGCTGATGGCCTGCACCCTGTCACCCAAGCGAACATCCACCATGGTGCTGCGGGGGCTCAGGTCCACCTCCGCTAGTGGAGCCAATTGACCATACTTGGATACAAGGATGTGGTACCTGGGAGGAAGCATGTCACATCACTGAAGGTTTTTGCTTTTTTGTTGTTGTAAAGACTACTGAATATCAAGTAGGTGAGATACTGTGAACATGTTAAAGAGTAACTACACTCTTTAAGCTGATTGTCAGAGCTAACCATGATAGACTACTGTCAGACTCTCGCTGGAAAGACAGGGAGCCTGGTGGAGCTTTGACAGTCACTAAAATCACATTTTTGTCTCTTTAAGAGAGTCACTTTTCCCATTCTGCACCAAAATAGCTCTGGATCGTGAACCATTCTTGGAACCTTGGTGTTACCTAGCGAACCAGCCCATGTTTCCTAGCCTGAATTTCCATTTCGTTCCACTCCATTATTCAGTCTGAAAGTGCTCCCACTGCAGCCGTTTTCCCAGATGGGTGTTGCCAAAGAGGGAATCTCAGTGATTGGTTCATCGCCTAACCAATCACAATAGCAAAGCATTTGACGACGTTGTCAAGCGACACTGGTCATCAACCTCGTAACTAACGGTAACCACGGATACATCCATGATGGTAACTAACTAGCAAGATACAGCATTAGTCTCTAAAAACGATCACCACCACTTTGGAAATAAGAGAGATGAAAGAAGCTTGTCTACTCACACACATGTCCATTTGTTTGGATTATCAAACTGACAATATATCAGAGATGTTTGTTTCTGCCGATTTCTCCATTAGCATCTAGCGTTAGCAACAAGGGATAGCAACGAGGCTTGCGCTTGCAGCCAGCAACAAACATACATGTGTGATTATTCTATACAAAGAGAAACAAACCAGGAGCTGTTGATAATATATCGCCTGCTGCTGCTGAGGATTCTGGTGATGGTTGTTTGTTGCTGCTTTGGACAGCCAGGCTGCTGTGTTAGCTGCTAAAAGGCTAACACTCTGCAGCAGCAGGTAACAATATTATAAACAGTCTTTGCTGTAAAACTCAGAACCAACTTTTCAGGTTCCGAACCAATTTATTTTTGGGTGAAATGCTCCAAACGGTTCAAAATTAGGTGCACAAACCGGAACGGAACCCATTCCATGTTGTGGAAAAGGGGTATACGTGGGTACCTGTGTTGTAGCTGGACTAGAAGCTCTACTATCATAGATACAGATAGCTTTATTTATCCCCGAAGGCTCTCCAGTTTATGTCTGTGTGAGTGCCAGTACGTAGCCACAGCCATGCCGTTTGTCACGGTTATCTTGTTATGCCCTGAACATAGCACAGTTATCGGCAGGCCCATGTGTTGCATTTAGCGCCACTGAAATGGAATAAATCTTGTACATGTACTACGTTGTCCCTCCGCTCGCATTTATCAGGCTTTCTAATGCTACCAGCAGCTCTGTGTGAGAGATACAAACTGTACAGTCAGTCAGTGTTACGCTATTTATACTTGGCATGGCAGCTGCTACCACAGTCAGGGGTATCAACATAAGTAATAGACCTCAGAGTCTTGCCTATTCCGTCACAGAGGCCACAGAATTCGGTGAAGCTGAACCTTAAAATTCACGCAAACACCATAGACTGTGTAAAGTATGGACGTAGTCTCTGTGACGTCAACCATAGTTTTCTGAAGCTCAAAGTAGGTGGCTCCCAGTGGGAGTAATGTTGCTGTAAAGTTGGACGTTTTAACATGGGGGTCTATGGGAATTGACTCGCTTTTGGAGCCAGCCTCAAGTGGCCATTTAAGGAACTGCAGTTTTTGGCACTTCCGTGTTGGCTTAATTTTTGGCTTCATACAAGCTAATTTTGTGCACAAAAAACTGTTTCTACACACAATGTGTTTTGTAGTAAGCTGTATAACCTGAATTTATATACCAGCAAGAATCTATGTGATTATGTTCCTCTTTAAAAACTGTCATTAAGCGGTTGATATCTGTTCATTTGTGTGAAAAGTGTGTTTCCATTAAAATATTGCACAGATTTTAAAGGAGTACTTCAACATTTTGGGAAATACACTTACAAAGCTAGGGCCAGGAGGAAATTACCCTAGCTTAGAGTAAGGACGGGAAGCCTGGGAACACACCTATCCTGCCTCTCTTCAAAGTCCAAAAAGTCAAATAATACACCTACCACCACCTCTAAAGCTCAGTAATTAACGCTGTGGTGTTTTTATCAGCTGCCATGATAGTACAGAGGAGCGTGAGATGCAACAAGGGCCCCTGCAAGGGATGCTGCAGTTATGCAGTCTTATTTTTTATGGTCTTTCTGGTGGAGTGGAGGCCTGTAACGGTGAGCGGAAAAAGGACATGGTTTATCTACACAGAAGAAGCAGAGGCAACGTCAAAGTCTATTAAAAATAAATCTCTTTCCATCAGCCATTATTGCATCTTCTCTTTTTTAATGTGCCAACTACTCCACCTCAGCCAAAGATGTTTTGTGCTGTATTTCAGATTTTCCCATGAATTTCTGATGTTTCCTCTCAGGTTGTTCGTGCTCTAAAAACAAGCATAAAAACAGGTAAATGGAAACGCAGCTTGTGTGTATTTAAGAGGCAGAGAAAGACGGAGTTCTCTGCCTCTTGCTTGCCGTGAGAAAGCTCTCAGCCGCCTCAGGGGAATGCGTGTTCGAGATAAGAACCCCAGGAACGATTAAATAAAATCCAGGAGAAAAGGCCTGTGCTTTCAAAGCTACTGTAACAGCTGGGCCAATCAAAGCAATTTCCCTTCCCTCCCCAAAAACTCAGATACAAAGCCAATCCCCTGGCCTGGGGTTTCTGGCCAAAACTTGTGGTCCACCCTGGGAATTCTCCTCTAAGGCCACAGTGCACAAAGTGCCATTCTAAGAGAAGCCATTTAGCTAAAAGGCTTCATTTAAGGTGGTAAGCACGGTATAATGGGGCAAATAATGCTGAAGGTGATAACAAGTCAGCATTCCAATTGTCTTTTCCAGCATTCTTCGATAATGGACAGTAAAGTAGCAACAAGAATAACATGTTTTGGAGCTGATACAGACGCTATCTGGCCCAGATCTCTTTTGGCGTTTCGTCCTACCTCATTCTCTCATTTCTTCAGTCCTCTAGTTGAAAGATGACCTTCTTAAAAAGTTAAAATGTTTATTTCCCCCTTTTCCTTCCAAGACTGGCCCTCAATATCCACTGTTCCAGGCCCAGTAGCCTTTCAGTCCCTCTCTACTTATTCTACTGGATACTCTGACTCTCAGATTTCTTTTTTTCACTCTTTCCTTGCAACTAATCCTTCCTGTCCAGCCACAGTTCTGTTTCCTAGTCACACAACCTCTTACCCCTTTCCCAGATTATCCACAATTCTTTCTACATCCTTTAGAGATTATTGAGGTCTATCAGTCTCTATCAGTCTGATTTATGATTGTATAGTTACTCAAAGCCAGGCTGTGTCAGATGTGTTCACCTGAGAGGCTGCGACCCACCCTGCAGTGCTCGGATCTCTCAAGGTAGCGAGGCCACAGCCCCATTTGAAAGGAAAGGGGATAGCGACATGTTCCCTGCTTACTGAGCGTGTCCGACACCCCATAACAGCCACATGCAGTCATGGAGATACTTAACCTCGGACCTACACTGAGAACCATGGGCCGTGTTACAGAGACTTAAGTTAAGATAGGAAGATAGGATTTTGCCCAATTTGGTATTACAGAAGTAAATCCTAACTAACTTTATCTTTATCTTATCTTACTTCATCCTTTCTTATCTCAGGTTAGGAAACCAAATACTTAATCCAACATCGCTACTTTTCTCATCTTGGCGATCTAAACAACCATATCACCAAAAACAACGATGGGCACTTAACTTCAAGACAAAGAAGTTAGAGGTAACATCTCTAGAGAAATCTAAAGTCTAATCTAATGTTCTTTTTAGGAAATTTAGAAAAACACTAACTCAGAGATAAAAAGAGAGTGGACTAAGATAGCAGACAGAGTCTCCACCATAGCTGAAAGAAAATAAGTTAATTGACAAGTGATACCAAGAGGAAGGCAGTTCTGTTCCGTGTAAAAGCAATAAAAGAGCATCCATACGGATTACACACGTTAGCTAACACTACCTGATGGAAAAGTGAAAGTTAGGAGAGCTTAATGGTTATCCTTAGGAGAATTCATTTGGGGAAGTTAGGATGCCTATGGAATACACTTTTCCTATCTTAAGTTAGGATTGAAACATTGACTTAGCAACTGTTCATCTGCGATGGCTTTTTTCCTAAATCAGGTCCAAACCCTAACTAGCATGGTTACCAAACAGTTAAGATAGGATCAGCAAGTTAAGAAGTGTTGGTACATTTCTGGCTCCAAAGATAAAGATATCAAATATGTAGAAGACGTTTATAGCAGAAGTGGAGTTGATTGGTAAAATGTCCGAAGGCCTTTGGATGGTTACGGCAAAGTATGATGGCCATAATAGTAGGTGTGGCATGGTTTAAAGCATGCACAGGATAATTACCAAATACATCTCGGATCTTCACGGGAAAAAAAGCACTTTTTCTTTGCCATAGTTAGTGAGACGATTCATAGTCGGGAGATCTATTCCAGCTCCAGTGACATCGGAAAACAAATCAATCTCTCAACTTACGGTTTGAGGTTGACAGAGTAGGTGTATACATAAAAAAAAATAAAAAAAATCAACCTGCAACCTTGTGTATCACTTTTCCAATCAGAGAATTCGCAGCACAAAGGACTCATTGAGCAGGGAGAGACTGGTGGCATTGTCTCCCAAAGGTTAGTTTCCCCCAGTCAGAGACTACACCTTCCTTCACAAATCCCTCTCCAACATTCTGCTGAGGTTAAGTGGAATGCAGTCGGTGAAGAGCACCGGCAATTATTTCACCGCTGTCAGCCCCAGAGGAGGGCTTTCCAAATATTATATCAAATACTGTAAATGTATTGAGGACAAAGAGCGGTTTGTTGCTATTGTTACAACTTTACAGGTGTTCACAGAGGTAAGAGTCATCTAAGTGGAAGCAAGTGTCGACACTTGGTGCTCAGAGCTGTCACAGTGAAGAAATTAAATCCACTGCAGTGATTTAGGGTGGCTCAGTGGCTCAATATGCAGTATTAGCACATATCTATTTGGTGCGTAGATTGATGCATGTGATGCGGAACCAAATTTCACAAGTTCCACCTGGAAAAATTTTAGCTGTCCCCCGCCAACAGGTGCTGAGGTTAGCACAAAGAGCAGATTGGCGTGCGAGTCAGTCACACTCAGGGATGGGCGGTACCAAACCTTTTCAATTTGATACAGATAGTTTTTCTTACAATTTCTTAAATGGGTATGTGGTTTTTCAAAATAATGGTCATTTTTAGAAAAAAAAAAAGATCATTATACTTAAGGCAAATCACATGACACATATCAGCTATTATTAACAAATGTATTACAAAAGCAAATATGAGTACAATTAAATACAAATGTTTGTGTTAATAAGTTTCTTTCTCACACAGGTTATTTTTTTTATATAGGATATGATGAATAAGGATTTTATAGGACTAGGTTGTAAAGCATGGAGGTTGTGTGTGTGAAAGGTTTTTAGATTCTAAGTCTATGGTATGATTCTCACTCCGGAGCAGAAGGTGGCAGTATTGCACCAATAAGCTGGATGCCAACCGCCGTAAAACAAGAAGAAGACATGGGCCAGCTTCTGGGCTGTTTGGCACAAACACTATACAAAGTACTGAAAATGTTTGGAAGTGATGCAGCCATACACGTTTTATCAACACTTTTATATCGAATCCATACCAAATGAGTAGCTTGTGAGTATCCAAGTATCTATCCTGCAGTATCGATCTGCCCATCCCTAGTAACACTATGGCAAGTGCAAATTAAATGGTGGGTTCCCGATCAGCTACAACAGCAACAGAGAGAGAGAGTTGTGTATAAGATGAGGACGGTGTGTCGGCGTTGCTCCACGTTGTAGGGGATGTGAATGGAAACGCATCAAACATGCTAACACACATTCGACAGCATCACCCAGATGTAGTGGGACGAGGGAAAAAAAAAAAAAAAAAAACGGAGCCCAACTCTGTACCCCTGCAGCCGTTAGAGAGAGATTCAATCATTTGTTAAATGCCTACTTTGTTTGCATGTAAATGACACACTTATCTCTTGTTTTGGTGTTGCATGTTGATTTCTTTTGGCTGGATGGTTATGAAAAACTTTAGTTGTGCTTCAGAAAACTTTTTGTAACAGATTTTATTTGCCAAGCCTGGGAGAGAAGGCAGAATATTTTGTTTAAGACTGAGCTGTAGAACAACTTTTAATTTTGTAATGTAACGATTTGCTTGAACACTGCAACAGAAATGTTCGAGTCTTGTAAACCCATGAGGGTTGGGCACTTTGTGTGCATGGCATAAAAATAAAGAAATCAATCAATATTATCTCCACCAGGATCATGCATTCATTTCTGAGAGTGTGTGTATCTGTCTGATGGCGGAGATAATAAAGAAGTAATGAGCCTTTCAGTAAGGGTCATTTAGTTACTTAATTTAAAAAACATAATGCATTAGAGTGCTAGTTACTGCTAAAAATAACAGAGTTACTGTAGTCCCAGCACTAAAGGTGCCCTCCTTTAAAATTAGGAGTACAGTGATACATATGTGTGAGTGTATAATAGAAGCATAGTGTATGTCTGAGTACCTCTCTGGAAGTTCCTGTTCTGGGTAGTCCTGGTAGTAGCGGATGAAAAGCCTCTCAGCATCCTCTCTCTCTCCATGAGACACTGCACTTCCATTCAGCAACACTACAGACGGCAGCCTGCAGGCAGGGACATTTGGAAGTATGAAGATTAGATATAAGAAAACATGCTATCCCGCACAGGGATGCACCACTGCCACTTTTTTTCAGACCAAGTACAAGTACTTATATTGGTACTGGGTATTGGCAAGTACCCAAATGTGAGTATTAAGGTTGGGTACCGGTCAAGTTTTTTTTTCCAAACCGGTGCCTAAGCGGTAACCTGACGCCGTCAGATGGTTGTTTCACAGAACCATCTGAGAAGCCGTCAGTAGAAACTGTTTGG
>JAOVVB010011226.1:0-31813 GCA_028570985.1 Heterobranchus longifilis | reverse complement strand
ACGCTCTTCTCCAGATGAAATTACGCCACAAGTTCTTTACATAGCAATTTTTTTCATTCCTGAAATCTAAAAACAATTAATTTCGCCTATTGCTCCTTTAAATCATGTGCAAGCTCTTATTTAAAAGTCGGAGCAACTTTAGCATTCTAGTCTTGAACAGCTTTTAGCTTCCTGTAAAATAATAAAAAACAACACAACAGTGCCACAACAGTTATGAGTCATGAGTATGTGTGCAATAAACCACTCTGACTTACATGCGCAGTGGGTTGACTATCTCTGTGCGTAACAGCTCCTGGGTCTCTCTGTAATACTCCACGTCGGTCTTTGAGCGTGGTCTCAGCAGAACCGTGTCCAGTACAGAGCTGAAGGAGAAAAGACTGCGGAGCAGAATACACAACCAATTAATATTCATGTTTCTTTTATGTCACATACATAAGATACATGATGATTTACCGTGATCTTTGGCTGACGTTATAAAAAAACATCCAAAAATATTAATATTGATGGATATAATTCAGTTTCTTCAGTTACATTTCTATTTATTGTATAGTTGATTAAAAATATGTTCTACTCTTTGTATACCTTCCCATTGAATCTTACTTTAATTGGAAGTGTTTTGTTTTTTTATTCTTTCTGGAAGGCTGAAATTTAAAGCTAAAATTCAAAACTCCAAAGTGGTCGAAGCCTCTTGTAAGCGTGAGATCTCCTGTAGTTTGGTGGAGAGGTTTGGGTTGACTGCTTTGTTCAATGGCCTTTGGCGTTGTTGGCAGAAACAACAGATGTACCGCTATCCACCGGCCTGCTCACAGCAGGAACACACCCTCCTGTTAGAGCCAGTGGGCAGAGTCAAAACAGTTTACTAATAAGCCTCTGCCTCTGGGCAAACGCTGCACTGCTGGCTGAGGAAGCACCATATAGTCCATCAATATGACTGAAGTGCAGAGACGACAGCTCAACATGGCACTACATACACTGCAGCTGATACAGTATTTACTGTTAGAGTACTGACCAGAAGAGGGTGGAATCCAGGTAGCAGGAGTTGTAGTGGCCCTGGATGCCTTTCTTTTTTCCCACCATGACATCCAGACCATCATTCTCTGTGCGGGGAGGCGTGTTCTCGTGGACTACTTCACTTAGGTACCCTCCAAATGCTGCATAAACACACAGTGTAAACACAAAGCTGTGGGGGATAATAGTTCATTTGTTGCCTTTATCATCCCAACGTGTGTTACTGACTCACCGATGGAGTTGCAGCGCTCTATGGGGTTGGAGGAGTGATGCAGGGACGGGAAGCGGGAGTCGGGCCGGCAGCACTTGAGCTTCACAAACAGAGCTTTTTTGGGCGGGCAGGTGAAGTACCGCGTACCTTTGAAGGTGCCGTCAGTGCAGCCAGGACACTCTTCCTCCTGGAAGACAAGGTCAGGATCACGTCATCCAATTACTGTCAGGTACTGCAGTGTACTACTGTGTGCAGTAAAAAACATTCTCTCCTTTTCTAAATGTCTTGGGTCATACTTAGGACTGCCTGATCAGATATTTTGTTTACTAATTTTGTCGTTTAGTGACGAATATGCTGCATTTTACTATTACAATTTACAAATTATCAATAAAAAAATGTTAATATGGAAGTGTGTTTAAAGTAATAGTTCAACATTTTGGGAAATGCGCTTGGGAAAAGTCTTGTCGTCACCATGAGGTTGCCAGGCAACCAGCGGTCACTGTGACCGGCCAAGAAAGAGTCTGGCACAAAATCCTCTGTAAAAACACTTTTTTTTGTCATTTTCACTCTTCGGATTTTGTACAGAATACACAAACAAGATATGTGTTAGTTAAGTTAATGAAATAATGTTTAGCTGATATTTTTATGGTTGGGTTGCAAAATTCTGGGAATATTCAAGGTGGAAACTTTCTATGGGAATTAACAGGAATAAAATGAAAATCAGAAATTGTTTATATAGGGGTTATTTACTCATCATGTCATATGCAGATAGAAACAAACATTTTACCATCTCATAAGCAGACATTAATTTGCCAAATACATAAAACGTGAAATGTGCCATGTGGTGAGCTAGCAAGTTAACTAAAAGGTACTTTGAAAATTTGAGCTAACATTGTGGGCTGTCTGCAAACTTAGGGTTTAAAAAGAACAACTCATTTTTAAAATAAATGTTTTACAATAAAGAATGAATGTAAATAGATTAACTAAAACTCATCAATTAGCATGCTACATCCCACATGGTAACAGCCAGCTAGCAAAAACTAGCAGAAGGTGTTAACAAGTTATAAACTGTGTACTTTGCTTTTGGCTAGTATCTGCTGGTTCACTGAAATATCATAAAGTAGCAACAGTGATGGAAGAGTGCGCTGCTGATTGCAGTGCATGGTTACAATTCATTTCAATTAAATTTAACCAAAACATGCCATAAGACCTAGTAGTGTATGTGTATTTCCCACCAAATAAGTCCACGATTAAAAAGTAGGGATAGAACCATTAATCGGTTGGCCGATTAATGATATTTTGAGATAATCAGCAACATCACAGGGCGATTAAAGCGCAGAGTGTGCAGATCTACAAAAGGAGCAAAAACAAAGAGATGCTGCTTGGTGGTACTGTGCACTAACGTTGTTTTTATTTATGTGAGTTTATAGATTTCAGAAACAATGACATGCTGCTATCTGCTGAATAAGTGTTAAATAAATGTTCATTGCGGCGTTGTTATTATTATTATTATTAATAATAATAATAATAATAATAATAATTGTTGTAGGCTATTTTATCAGATGCAAATCAAAAAAACAAAACAAAATCGGCATTATAAATCGGCCATCAGCCGTCCTGCTTTCTAAATATCGGTATCGGCATTGGCCATTGAAAAACACATATCGGTCGACCACTATTAAAAGGGTATGAAATTATTCTGTTATATTGAAATTGTGCAAGAATTTCAAAAATTCACAAAATTCCTGAGCTTGGAAATTTTCCAAAAATGTATTGAAAATATTCCTATCCTTTGCAACCCAAGTCATCAGTTAATCAGAGTTATTAGCAGCAACAGCAAACATTTGGCATTAGAAACTTTAATACCTAAAAGGTGTCAGTGAGTGAAAGGGGGGATGGTGCTGTGTGTCAGTGAATAACAGCAGCAGCAGCAGTGGTTACTGACAGAAATAGCTTCTTCACTGAACAACATATACCTTAAGGCTGCAGTGGTGACATCAGCTGATATTCAGATGATCTGAGTGGCACTAATCACTTCATGTCCCTGCCTGAGTAAGAGCTCAGATATCTGTTTATCTAACCTGCTTGTGTTGCATGTTTCTAAAGCTGAAAATAGCAACAGCGAAAAATAATCACTCTACACAAAATATATAGATTGGTCAATTCTCACACAAGCACCATCTTTTAAATGTAAACAAATGCAATCAGATAAACCAGTGCCTTAGTATAAAAAAATAATATATTACATTTGACATTGGTGTACTAATAATGTTTTTCAACAGACCATTTCCTGATATATCAGATTATTTATCCCACCAGTATAATCCAGTATCTCCAATTCTTTCCCCACATACTGACACTGAAGGCTAAATCAAACTTCTGAGTGTTGCTCACCAGCTCGAGCCCAGCCAAAGGCTCCAGCAGGCCCGGAGGCAGGCCCACCCAGCGGATGACCCCACACAGAGGCGGGTTCTCCTTCACCTCCACCAGAGAGCCCACCTCCAGACCTGGTTGTCCCCGGGGAGGCGTCGAAGGCCGCGGTGAGGGAGGGGCGGCGGGCGACGGGGACTCGGGCTGCTCTCCCATCACCGACTGCACAGAAAGGGAGAGGGGCCCATGGCTCATGCTGTCAATGGGCCCGGTCTTCCGGTTCAGGCTGAAGGGCAGAGAGTGGAACTTGTTGTCACTGGACAACGAGGCAGGGGGCGGGACTCTGGAGGGCGGGGAGGACTGGTTGAAGTCAGGGGGCGTGTCAGTAAGTGACTTGGCGGGGTCCTCCCCAACTGCAGAGAGAGAAAGCAGAAACCAAAACTTAATATTCAGTTTACAGTAAAAACACAGCATATTATGTAGGCTGTAGATGTCAGTCTTTAAAGAGTAACTCAACACCACGCTGGAAATCCATGTTTCACTGAGAGAACTTCAGCCACTAGAGGTCAGCAAAAACAAGATTTTCAGATGGTGTTGAATCACAGTTTAATAACACCATCTGAAGGAAGACAGGAACATGCACCCGGGCTTGAAAGAGCTACTAAATTCAAATAGTGAGAGACACTGTTGTCATAAATTTAAAGAGTGACGCTCTTTTAGTATTTCTACCTTAACAATCTCAGCATCTTAGGGCATTTTCACACTTGGGTTAACTACTGTAGATTTTTTTTTTTGTCAAAATGAGGGTATATTACCCTTGCCAATAAATGACATGTTTGAATGACAAGTCCTGAAATGTATATGTATATTTGTCATGCCGATTGCAGTCCAAAGAAAAACAGACAGCTATGCTTCTCAACTGGCACATTCTGGCTCTTTGGTGATTTGACATCAGGTGTGACAGCCATCACACGTGACGACATCTGTGATGGGGTAAACTGTTGAATGTATAGTGCTGAAAAAATTATCCACAACTCAGAGAGTCGTATGTGTAAAAACTGCTGATGATGAACCTCCCAAATTCCTGAAGGAACAAAGACTCAAATGTTTGGGTTAAGTGTGAAAAAGCCCTTTGTTGAGACGTGATGTCTGGTGTGCAGACTCCTCTCCCCATGTGATGTGTTCATACCTAAATAACTACGAGGACTTCATTCAATTTATGTGCAGTATCAAATTGACAATTTTCAGAGATGTCATACTTGAATTCGGCCTTCTTTGACAATTTAGTTAAGGCAGGTTTTGCACAAATCACACCTTTCAAAATTCCAATTAAATCTACGGGTCACAAAAGAGGAACTCCTTGTACCTACCAGGACAGTTGAGTCAATACATGTGCACTCTTTTTTAAAGCTAAAAACATGAGCATTTTGTGATGTCACTGGGAATCAATATCTGCCACTACCTTTTTAATGCTTTGTCCCTGAAGCAAAAACTTAAAGGGGACCTATTATACTCATTTTCAGGTTCATACTTGTATTGTGGGTTTCTATGAGAACATGCAAAAAACATTTTCTCCTACTGTCTGTCTGAATATACCTGCTGTATTCACCTCCTGTCTGAAACACTTTTTTTAGTTTTAGCACCTGTCTCTTTAAGCCCCCCTCCTGAAAAAGCTCAACTTGCTCTGATTGGTCAGCATTTCTGCAGCCGGGGCATGACTTCAACAACACTGTAGCGGCACTTTCTACTGTGAAAAATCACCAATAAAAAGCTTCTAAACCAAAAACTATACAATCAAACACGTTGCAGCAGAATGTGATCCAAAATCAAAATGAACAGGGACAACCACGATTACAGCTTTTTCCCTGACGTTAGCATGTAGCAACATATAGCAGTGTATGTAAACACTTGCAGTAATGTGCCTGGAGCAAATGACCATATAAAGAAATCCATTACAACTACTGTAGTCAAAGTAGAAAAAACTGCTGTAAACAGAGTATTCAGAACAGTATGAAGCCTGAGGGATTACTTTTACGTAACGTTTACTGCATTATTTGAAACTTTTGCCATGTTTAATAAGAACGTCCAATATTTTAACATTATATATACAGAAAATAAGGAAAAGCACTTTACATAATGGTTAGCGCATTATTTGAAACCTTTGCCATGTTTAATAATAATAATATTCCCATTAGTCATCATAATGTAACCAGATTCTAGTCTGAGAAGTTTCTGCTTCTCTTCTGCTGTTGAAATCCATGTGTAAAATTAGGGACATAATTTGAAACCTGTTAGTTACCGTGCAGTGGCTGTCATCGAGAACAGACACTACGCAACATCACCAACATCACCTGACGGATGTGGAATGTTCTGAAACAGATGGTCATACTATAAAATACATTAGAGATACATCTTTAACAATCATGCATCTCATGGCTCAAGAAAGTCATCACAACATTTATTGTCTCCCAGTCGCGTCTGATTTTGTAAACCACTGACATCACAATGGCAGAGTTTTCTCTCTGAATTCGAACTTTCAGAAAGTGTGATGCATGGTCAAGTACTGACTGAACTGTCATGAATTCTTGAATAAAGTGGCGTTTGCCTTTCACCTTGTACATCCACACTTGAACTATTCACTCAATCACTCACTGAGAGAATCAGAGGAGTTTGGAGTCTGGTCTGATGACTCCGTGACAGAAATGAAAAGCACCATAACCACAAAGAACAATAACACCGAAATGTGGAAAGTGACCCTGAGGAAGATGAAAATGATTACACATTCACAGGATGAGTAAGCAGTTGTGAAAAAAGCAAGTCAGCCATTTATGACTGACCTCTCCTAATTTCTGCATTAGTACTGAAATACTTTTACAGGCACTCACGTATTCTGTTTTGCTGTGGCAGAAGGCAACATTACAATCATTTTACAGTCCTGATTTTCATTATGGGTAGTGTAGTGTAGTCAGAGCTTGCACATATTTGTATTTGCCCTGATGCTGAGGTACATAACCTCCTGTGTGTCTTGTTTTTGCTTCTTATTTTTTGATTGATTTGTGATGTCTCCAGGTTTGATGAAAATTCATAGTTGTGCATTTATTCATGATTAGAACATGAGTCTTATCCAGAATGTGAGCATAAACAGAATAATGAGTTTATATTCAGAATGCTGTGAACATTTAAACACACTCAGTGATAATCTGAATCCACCATCTTGACTACAGGAGTCATTATGATTCTTCACAACTGACATGTATTGGTGATGACATGAGCAATGTAATTTCCCTCTAAAAAAAAAATCAAACTTGTGTCCCGAAAATAAAAATGCAAAAACAATGACACAATGCGCGGACTGAATCAGTCAGTCCTGACACTAGAACTAAAGGCTTTTACTATTGCTTTGGCCTGCAAATAGTATTACACAGAAACTTTGCATCTGCAGCCAAAACAAGACAACAGCCAATTAAGGAGAAATTTGCAGCATTGAGCATTAGTAAAAGCCTCAGGGCGACACCAGTTACTCCATGCAGGTGGAATATCACACTAAAATGGTGAGGGAGGACAACAAGACTAGTGGAAAGGTCTTTATAGCAAGCTACTGCAACAAACTACTGACTGTTGTTTGGGCATACATTTTATTTTATCCCAGTATACAGAAATTACAGAGCATAACCTACTACACATACAGTAAATATATTTTGTATGGAACTCTATTTCTCCCATTTGTTAAAAAAGATAAATGAAAAAAAGATTAATCGTATAACTTTTCATTTTTTCCTGACCTATTATGAATTAAAGGTGTGATTATGGAGGTGCAATGTCAGAGTTCTGAGATACTTCTATCTTACAGAACAACAACAAATGTGTAACTCCGAACCAACTCAGAGACATTTTTTTATTTTGTATTACACACCTTCAGAAGCAGACAGCCAAAGCACACAAATCTCCTATTTTGCATATGTTGTGAGCTTAATGTCAACTACAGCTGCAGTCAGTGTTTATACTACATTACACTATGAAATATACAAAAGCTTTAATGGGAGCAAATCAAAAATAAGACCAATAATCTGTGCTTTTCTCCCATATAAATCTAGAATGTACCTGTTCTGTAAGCTACAGAAAACTATTTGTGTCCACAGATCAGTTGTGTTGGTGGTATTTCTTATATTAGCCAGCGTGGTGAGGACAGCAGGCCATCTCAGCACCACATCTACTGCTGCTGCTGAAATGATAGGAAGCTCACTTAAAAGTCAACTATTCCACAAATAATATGCAGTGGATATCTCATAATTATGAGACAGTATGTCACAGTATGTCAAAATTATGAGATGCTGTGCCTTATAATTATGACTTATACTAGATTACAAATACAATACAGTAAGCATCCATGCAAATGATAAACTATTAGGAATAAGTTTCTCAGTTTTGAGATATTATGAGAAACTCATCATTGTAACTTCATTTTATGAGAACCCTTTAGTCATATGAGTAAAACATGATTCATAGAACTCACTAGATCATTAAAAAAAATGATTATGAACCACATGTTTTAGCACTTGGAAGAAATAGGTTCCCATACACGCCAAAACAATCTACACTTTATTAAATGCTACTTTTATTTAGAGCAACCCAGGGTACCAGAGAATGTCTTTTAGTACAGGAACAGAACCCCTGATCCTGCCGATGTTAGTCAATTAAAACTACACAGCACCGATAACAGCGTGCCTTAGTGAAACAGATTAATTTGTAGTTTGTTGTAAACAGTAGCTTGCCGGTAAGATAGTTGACATCCCATGAGTACCCGTGTTTTACCCGTGTTTTACCTTCATCAATGTACCATGTGCTTTTGGATTTGGACTGGGCTGGGGGATCAACAGAGCTGCCATTTAAAGTATAGTAAAATTCAGACTTGCTTCTACTGCCACACTGATGACCTAATCCTGTAAATAACACAAGTACATGAAAAAGAAAACACACAGAGATAAGCAAAATGTAAGTGTGTGTGCATACGTGTGTTGTGTGTGTATAAAACCATAGAAAATCCTGTAAAGAAAGGTCAATTAAGTCAGTTTTCTCCATAAAAGAAACACAAAAAGAGGAAATAAAAGCAATCAGGGAAGTAACACATTCCATTCACATCAAATCAATGCATCTGCGACAGGAGTTTCTCATATTTTGAGTAAAATGGCATTAAGCATGCCCTCTGTTATTATCCTTTTAAAGGGACTTTTCACCAAAATAATTGTATCTGTTGTTTCTCTGTCTCTCTCATTAGAACTGGCAAATCAAAATTTGTGAAACCAGCAAAAATCTTCAGGACAAAAGGTAACTTCATTTTTTGTAGAATCACAACTGGACAATTTTGATGGAATGCCCCTTTTCAAGAATCATCATCACACCAAGCGGTGCGAGCGACAGTTAGGTTTGTATCAGAACAGCAGTGCAGTACCTTTGCTCTTTGGTTTGCTTTGGCCAGAGGACGACTTGTCACTGTTGGTGCCTCTGGGGGCAAAACTGTGCTTTTGCAGCCTTTGGTCCTGCATGGAATATTCTGCACAGCCCAGAAATACATCCACGTTAGGCACAACACCCCGATCAGCCTGCGTTAAACTACCATGCACAAATGTCTTCCACAACCCACAATGTAAACTTACATACATTGCAAGGTTTTTTTATTTTATTTTGTCACTGCAGTTTGATAACCACAAGTTTGATAATTGCATGTAAATATCCAACAAAGTGCTGCAGGAATAAGTCCTAAAACAACCCAGTTTTCTTTTTCTTTTTTTTTTTTGCATTTCCAGTTCCCTTGCCTCGAAGTCAATGGGTTTTTTTGAATGGGTTTTTGGTTAGATGCCTGAAACAAAGTCTATGGCCTCGGTTGCACTTGTCGTTTCAATGCGACTTTTATCATCCGATCACGCCAGGACACATTAACTGTCAGGTCTGGACAGGCCCAGATCGGATCTTGTGATCCGATGACTCAGACCACATCCTGAGGTGGTCAGGCTCGCATTCTTATCAGATTGCACAGGTGTGTGGACATAAATCTGGGCACAATCTGGACAATTTATCAAACACAGGTCTGCAGGACGAGTATCTCTCCTATGCCTCCCTGTTTACAGTTTCATTTTTGATTTTTAGCAGTCAAGTTAGGCTACTGCTGATGAAAACCCAGCATTTCCTGAGTTTGCTGCTTCACAATAAAAGCTTATAAATAGCAAAATAATGGGGGACTTTTATTAAGAATATATAGGAAATGAAGTGTGTTTATCACCAAATTAGCAGAGCTTTGTCAGCGGCTGGACCACAGCTGAGACCCACTCCGTCTCCACTGCTCTCTCCACAACAAAGTGCGTCTCGTACGGACCCTGCTATCATTACAAAATAAAATAAATAAAGAAAAGAAGAAGGTACTCTTGTGCACCAAGTGCCATTGTGGATCCACCTATTGCGGGGAATATCCGCACAAAAATATATTAATTTGCATTAATAATAATTAATAATGGCATTAAAGTGTCAAATATGGACACACACATACGGACACAGCCGAGTTCCGATCTGGCGCATCAGATCACAAAAGTCACACTGAAAAGACAGGTGTAACCACAGCCTGTGGTTAACACAAGCTTAGGACATTTTCACAACATTAATGTGACCATATGTGAATTTTGAAGCTTTTCCGTGTCACTACTGAGCTGACTCACGTGTCTCTGTGAGTCAGCTCAGTAGTGGTAACTTGAAGTCATGTGACCGTGGTGTAGCTCATTTATAGCCTAATGTTAGCTTTTTACTCCTGCTGACAGCATTTATGCTTCAAAAATCATAAAAGTGGTGTTCATTTGTGAAGATCATCTTGCTGAACAAAAACATGTAAGTATCATAAACTTTTACCACAGAACTTATTTTCTGCAATAATCCAAAATCCAATGGAAAAATCCCATTGGTGTTTTGTCAAGGGAACCAGGGAGATGCTAACTCATCCCTGCAGCACTCTATAAGAAGCCTCAAGACTCTGTTTTAGTTTCCTCAGCTATAGGAAACATCATTTTAAAGTACGATACTGAAGTAATAACCTGGCCTACAACATTTAGCCAGTGACAGCAGATGTGTTGCTTCAGGCAAGTTCCAGACTAAAGATGTTGTAACTGCACACTGAACATAACTTTGACCATAAGTTTTCTTGCCTCTCACTTTGCAGACAGTCACAAAGGATGATTTTCACAGTCTAGTATCACAAGCATGATTAGGAACAAATTAATAACATATTTTGTTTGTAGGTAGATTTGAAAGTAGCTCTCCAACATATATTTCACGGAGTCTGTCCAGAGAAGGCAAGAAAAAAGGGAAATGACAAATTTGCAAAATAAAGAATCCCGATCTTCAAGATTTTCTAGAGGCGAGTCTGAATAGTCAGAGGCGGCAGTTGCACACATAAACAAATCAATATGCCAATGTGGAGAACAAAGAGCCCGAGTATCTCACTTGACTTTCAAAAACAAGTGAGACATCAATACAAAAGGCTCTCTGTGCCCGCTGCAAGCAAAACACAAACTCTGACCGTTCAGAGGCAGCTCAGAGCTGGTCCGAGAGACGGGCGGCTGAATGTTTTCGAGGTTTCACCACATACACATTTGTCCAAAAACAGGGACAAATACTAGGTGACTCACCTGGCATTACGTCACAGATGGGGACAAGTCGAGTGTGCTCCAGACTGGCAAAATTACACAGCAACTTCCCATCAAACACACCATCCCAGTCCCCGATAGGATTGTCCTGAAAGAGTTGGAGACATGAGAACCTTATAACTCTGCCACGCGTTCTTCATCTCTGTAAAACTGATCCGGTGCCACACGTGCTTCTTCCCCTATCTTCCTGGTGATTAATATGGCCTTTTGTCTTATTGCTCTAAAAGATGATGCTTCAGCTTGATCCCTGTTGTTATGATCCAAACTGCTCATCTCATCTTCTCCACCAAAACAACAGATCTTCCACCTGAAAGCTCCACTGTCTCTGCAAACACACTATTCTTCTTCTTTAGGACTCTGCTCCAGCGGGATGATCTAAGATAAGCGTGAGGCCAGTGCCACTAGCTAGAGAAGGCAGGGCGAGGCTGGACGCAGAGTGAGGCAGAGCAGTGGGCTCTCCTCAGCTGCCTGTTGGCCCCTTGCCATGCTGTTGGGTCATACAGCACTAAGTCTTTACCTCACTCCCCGCGTGACTGCCTTGCCTCCTTTGTGTGGGTGGCTCAGATGCACTGAGTGGGCCGCTGCTGCTGCTGCTGCTGCTGTTGGTGCTGCTGCTAACGATCAGCAGGCAAATGCCTCAGCTATGTGTTTCAATCTCTCTATGACTACAATACCTCTCCCGCCTGACAACAGTAGTCATAGATACCAGCTACTGTGAGCCCAGGCAACAAGACATGTTCCCTCAACATACAGAGAAACTGTCATTAAAATAAATAATAAATAAAACACAAACAAGTCATGACAGAAGACATTAACTCTCATAATTTGGCGCTGTGCATTAAAGCTAGAGTGCAGGACCTTTACATGTAAATGAACATTACATGCCCTCACCAAACGAGTTCACACAATGCTGATTAAGCCAATCGCTGCCGGGGAAAGCTCTCTGTATTTCTCACTATACCGGCGTTGTGGTGTCTGTGGAAACATTCACGCGCTAGCGCACCTGAAGGATGCCAATACAGCTTATTTGTACTCAGCGAGTAGTTTATTAACACCACAACCAAGTTACATGAGCAGTACACAAAGTGCTGTCAAATAAGCCCCTTTCAGACATGCACTGCAGCCCTGAACTTATCTACACAGACTTTAAACAGACTTTACTCTGCCAGCTCCCGAGTACAAATTCTGTGTAATGTCCGACTGAGCCCATGTGTAAAAGTTCATAGTGAGCGACTGGGCGTGTTGACGAGGTTTCTATCATGCAGCTGGTGCAAAACCAGAAGAAAACACGGAAAACATCCGAGGGTGAAGAAGAAGGGTCATTTACACAAAGACGCCAAAGAAAATGTCTAACTGGAAAGACGCTGACATTCTGTAACTGTTGGTAAGGGCCGACGCTGAAATCGTTTCAAGGAACGGCTGTTTTTGACCAAATTACAAACCGGCTATGTTGCTGTGGTGTAATCCATGCCATGTCTCCACCCAGGCACCACCCCTCACCTCAACTAAACGGAGTATTGCCAGTAGGTGAAAATGTGTCTGACATCTCCTGTTGTGTGCTGCATTTGTGTTACAATGTCCGGACCTGATTCTCCAGACTTTGTCCATGGTTCATATAAGAAAACAGCTTTACAGTTATTCACAGCATAGCTGCTTATTCTGGCTCTCTGATTGGTCACACAGTCAGTCTACCTGTATTACCCAATACCTGTGAAAGGCAGGAAGGAAGGAAAGGACCATGGAAAATCCATGGTCCTAAACCTAAATGGTCCTAAATCCTAAAAAGCACCCAAGAAATGGGTGGATGCTCCAGATAAAAAAGAAACTCTGCATTCAGAGGAAGGATTAAAATTTAAAAAAGAAAGCGATCGACGGCAGAGAGCGATCCTGGGGGCCGGGAGATGTGGCGAGCTCACCTGCAGGCATTCGTCATAAGCACGTCGACAGTGTTTGTGTGATTATTCTCACTGTCAGAGGGGGGAGACAAAAGTTCTGCACTCCAGCTTAAAACCTGAAATGTCTAACTTTCTGCATG
This sequence comes from Heterobranchus longifilis, assembly GCA_028570985.1. Lineage (NCBI taxonomy): Eukaryota > Metazoa > Chordata > Actinopteri > Siluriformes > Clariidae > Heterobranchus > Heterobranchus longifilis. The sequence continues at coordinate 18,501 of JAOVVB010011226.1, read as the reverse complement.
TTGCCGCCCTCTACTGAGGCGACGACAGTTCAACTGAACGACCTACAACAAAGGTGGCAGAGCACCATCTCACTTCATTATAAACAGCGACCTAAATGTAACACTGACCAGGGGCAGAACATTTTGAAAATTGGATGAGATCAAACACTACAGTAAAAGCACACTGAACACACTTTATTTCCATTGTCAGCCAGTGAATTGTTACCCAAAGTAATGAAACTGAATGGTAGAGCACAGAGAGACTACATTAAGCCGTATGAACTTTAAAACGCCATTTTCATGTGAAAGCAATTGACGTCCACATTAACATTTCTTAATTAATCTTCTTCTTTGGTTAGTTATTTAATTACAGCCCATAAACACTACACGTTAACCAGCAGTCATTCCCAAGCTGCTACACTGATAAAATAATTATTTTTAAATCTCAAAGTCATCTGAAAAAATCAACATAAATCCAGGTTACAGACAACAGCTCTGCTGTTGGCATTTAAAATAAACGATCACAGTCTTCTTTACTTTACTGCCACACAGCCCCCCCGACCCTCACTGGGCTGGCTTGCGTCACTGTTTTGCAAAAGCTCTGTTTAACCTGTACACACTGAAACACCAAGCCGACGTTTTAAGAGTTATAATCTCTGGAAGCAGTTTTGGAAAAGCTCCGTTTTAGTCTGGACGGTGGGCTGAAATGGAGAGAAAAAGATACGACCATGCACATGACATAAACTTATGCTCCAACTCTGAGAAGTTACTTAGTTTAACTTTAATGTGTAAAATAATGATTTGTTGAAAGACATGCCCTGAATGTTTAAAACCAGTATTTAAAAGAAAAGTTTGACATTTTGGGAAATAAATTTTGCTTCCTCACTTCCTGTAAAGCTCACTAATTAACACGTATCTTTTGACTCTTTTGAACGTTTGTTGAATCTGTACAAAAACCTAAGTGTAAAAAATAAATCACTGCTGTACAGGGGTTTATGTGCCGGACTCTTTCTTGGTTGGGACAAGCAGCAGGGCAGAGACTCCACCAAGTTACTGATTCCTACACAGAAATAGTCCAACACATAACCCTGTAAATCACAGATCAAACAAACAAGATACAGCCATTTAATTAGTGAGCTTTAGAGATGCTGGTGGATTATGTTACGTTTGGACAAAACCAGGCCAGCGGTTACCCCCGTTTCTGTCCTTGTCTTTGTGTTGATCTTAGATGTTGTAAATGTGTCTGTTATTTTCTTAATCAATTAAGCTGTTGATTATTGATCATACAGTTGTGGATACAATAACTCTATCTATTTAGAGACAGCCTTACTTACCATGTCAACTCCCACATAGTAGCCCAGGCTCTCATTTCCCGGCAGCAGGTCACAAAAAATGATGGTGCCTCTCTCTGGCCCGTCCCTGGTCTGCACCAGGACCCTGGAGTTGATCTCCAGTGGAGGGAAGTCCTGGTCGTCTTCCACCAGATTCACATGGTCCACCTCCAGCTCGCCCAAGGCTTCGTCATCATCATCCTCCCAGAGTTCAAGCTTGTCCAGGGCCACAAACACACCGCACTCGTCCTCGCAGCGGAAAAGTTGGCGGCCCTGGTAGGAGCCCTCCGTGAAGCCCTGGCCCCGGCCCTCCTCCTGGGAGACGGGAGTAAAGGAAGGATGATGAGACAAGTGTAGAGAGTGAGAACAGAAGCTACAATGTATGGAAGCCCACAGAGGACTTTATTAAAATGACAAAGAAAATATAATTCCACAATAGCATTATAATGTTCCAGAGGGATGAGCGACTCATTGTCATAAAAAGTAGGGCAGGTAGCGAGGCTGCTTGCTCAGCATTCTTCAGTGAAGGGAAGTCAACATCATAGAGCTGTGAGAGCATATGATCGATTACTGCAGCAGGAATATGACTTGACTTACTGCAATGATAAATGCATTGAAAAAGTTCGAGCACAGATACTGGATGCTCTCACAAAGTACACTGTAACATATTGTGCTTCTTTTTTTCACGTGCAGGCTTTAGATATGAATCAGAGTCATGTCTATTTGAGAGGGGCATAAAATCAGAATCTGAAGCATATGTGCAAACTGTGAGCTACAGTCTGAATGTCTGAGCTCCATCAGCCCACTCTGCTGGACTCCGTAGAATAAAAACAACTTTGTGCTACAATAAGCAACCCTTTGTATGTTGTTACTTACTGTACGTACATGCATACAGTACAGAATGAATGGCATGACATCAAATAATCAGATTTAGTGTTGAGATTAAAGGAATAGTTAACACAAAAACTTACACGCTCACTCTCATGTCAGTCAAAACACTGCTGCTTTGTGTCAGGCTTCTCTAAAATAACATTTGTAGCCAGTCTCTGTCTTTAAAGCTTAAAGACCCAGTGAAATGAAAAATAGTTTCCCAGTTTTAATGCTGTGTCCTTGTTAATTGTTCATTTAGCTCTTGTTATATGCCAAAAATATGTCAGAAAAATCTGTATCAGAGTATTTATTTTTTTGTATAAAAATTCCTGTCTTTTCTCTTCCTGTAATAGCTGGATCAGTTATTGGTGACAATGAGGCTGATCTATTCAATTCAATTCTTTATTATAATTATAATGTATTATTTGAATAATAAATAACAATTCAGTAAATGTACATCTATGTATTTATTTGTTACATTTTGTTTTAAAGCATATGAAAGCCAGATGTTGCCTTACACACAGATGAATGATCCCAGTCACAGTGAGGCATACAGCTTATTAATTAAACATACCGATACCCAAAGTCCAGGAATGGTTATCAGGACTGAAACAATTGGATCATGCGCCCCTATTAAAACGGTTTCAAATGTTTGATGACTCATCCTGCACTCACGGGTGTTTACAAAAGTGCATCCAATCAAATGAGACTTTGGGCGACTAGCCACACCAATCATATGTGTGGGTCGTAGTAGCTAACAGAGCAATATGGAGAGAGACAGAAAAAGATGAGTGTTTGGATATCAGTGGGCAAAAACTTGTTTTCATTTCCAAAACAATTAATTAATCTCTCCCTCGTCCTCCGGATCCAAAAACAGGTGAGGAAGGTGTGTGTGGAGCCAACAGTAGCTCCGGATCACACTAAACCCTAAGCTCGCCCACTTTTTAGCGGTCCAATCAAATGTGAAGGATTTGACTTAAATTCCTCTTATAACTGGACACCACTGAAATATTCTGTTTCACTGGGAAATACGTCACAGTAGCGAAGCTAAAGGCGCTCTAACTTACATTTCACTGAGAAAGGGGAGAACATAACCCACACATGTTGAGGTCAAACAGTCTGAAAGTCTAACATGTACATCATTTAATCCTGCATTTTCCCCAAGTCAAAACGAATATGATGCACAAGGTGCCGAGATGTGACATTCTCATAGCAAATATCACACAGCTTTTTATTCCGCCTTGGAAGCACTGCCTTGTGCTCTGTACAAACGGCTCTAAACAGTCACCAAAATAGCTCTACAAAAGTCAGCAAAAACTTTGATTTGCTTCAGGGTCCATTTTGTTATTTCCAAATGTGCTATGAGTTGTATCTACAACTTTCCAAAACAATACAAGTGAAAGCTGACAAGGCACACATGAAAGCGCTCAGACACTTAGATTTATGTGCACGATCAGGATGAATAAATCGAGTTGTACTCATTGCATTTTCCCCCTCTGTTATGTATGTATACTAAAGTCCATTGAGCTTAAAATAGCAGACTCACACTCCACCAAATGAATGGTGTTGCTCACAAAATCCCATACTTCTGTCTTGTCTTATTTATTAGTACAAACACTTCATTGCATTCCAATTGCCACGAGCACTTTCACTAATTAAGGCCATGGGTTGCGGAAATGGTTGTACGTCTGTTCCTAATAAATTAAGACAGAAAAGAGTTTGTGTTACTGTTTTCATTTGGGGGACTTCAGTATGAGTCTGATGTAGCTTTAACCATTAGACATAATTTAGAAAATGTTATTTGGGTCAAGCAAAATCACCTGGTTTCAGAATGCTCTCAAGAACCAGTTCCTGGCTACTTCTTTTGTTTCGGATATAACGGAAAGGAATTTGCACACAGACACAGATGCAATCTGTGTTTTAACTGGTTAAAAGGTGAATAATAGTAAGGACGACACGTTGGTTTCTGACAGCTGGTTTGCAATGAAGAGACTCCTGCCATTAAAAACAGTTTGTATACACAGTCGCAGTGATGTTTGGTTGCATTACTGTTTGTTTTCAAGCTGTGGTTCTAGTGCAAGTGGAAATTCATTTTCTTGTCTGTTTTTCGATTTTAAAATCAGAGGGACATTTGTCTCATTTATAGAGTTAATTGCAAAAACAGATAAAAGCCATTAACACCAGTTTGGTCCACAATAAAAAAAAACATTATTTATGAAAATCAAAATATTTTGAGACATCTCATCAAAACAACCAAACACCAGTTTTATTGATATTCCCTGGATTGGACATTAAAAAAAACATGATTTTGGAAAATAAATAAAAACTGAGATATCGGTTTTCGTAAATGAACCATTAATGTCTACTGTAGTAGATCTCTCTGGCACAATGATCGCAGAGGAAACACAAAATAACCACGTCACCCTCTTTAAAAAGAAACAAAAGACACACGAGTTCTCACCAGCAGCTCCACTCCGAACCAGATTCCAGAGAGCGCTCTGTCAGGAAGCAGCGAGCCCTTGAAGCGGACCACACCGGGCAAAGGTTCATCCCCTGAGCGCAGCTGGACGCGCACCTTTGAACCACAGTCAATATCACGGACGCGCTCTAGCCGTGACTTGTTGCAGAGCAGGGCATACCGCTCCTCACAGTTGGTAATGGGGAACAGCAGCTCAGCCAGCTTCTCATCCAGCTCCAAGACGTCCCGCTCGTCCAGGCTCAGCACCACGTTGGTCTGGTCCAGGATGCGGAGACTTTTTTTGCCCTTGCATGGCGGCAGTGTTCGCCCCAGGCTGTTGCGCTCCTGGCAGGCCTGACCGAGACTGCCACGGGGGATCCTCAGGGTCTTCTGGGGAGGCTTCTCCACCGTACACTCCTTTATGACCATGTAGAAGCGCCAGTCCTCCCTGAAGCCCCCACTGGGCTTCTCCTGGCTCCACAGGGCAGAGCTCATGGCTGCATGCTAGGCAGGAGGTCCAACATCATGGCAAAGCTTGACCTGCAGTCTGTAGGAAGAAATAACAAATGACCATAATTAAAGAGACATATTCCACACAGACTTCGGCATAAACAAGTGTGCCTGCAGAGGATTCATTACAGACATTATAGTTTAATCAAGCGCCAACCTCTGGGCCTGAGAAGTGAAGCCAACACAGAAGTGCCAAGAACTGCAGTTCATCGAGTGGCCATGTGAGGCTGGCTCCAGAAGGGAGCAACTCTCTATAGGCTCCATGTTAAAATGCCCAACTTTACAGCAGAAATAAACATGTTTACAGCCTGGTACAAAAAATGGTTTTGGTCTCTATAGCTAATTTGTCCGTTCATGATAACTGTACGGGGGTGCATTTTTATACAACTCACTCATTTAAATGATATTAAGGCTTAAAGTTATGTATAAATAAGAGATGGCCAATTTGAATGATGCTTAATGCTTAATAAATACAGAGTAATCCAATAAACCTAACTGACTGACCATAGACTGAAGCATTTATTTAGAATGATTAAAGAATAACTGCTTAGACTTGCTTTATTGTTTCATTTTTAAACTAAAGCACAGCAGCTACTTTCGCTGTTATGTGGCATGAGAAATCTGACTATTCCACATAGTCATTTTAGAAATTAAATTAGTTTCTCAGAAGCCTCATACTTAATCTTACTTTGTCTCTGAAACAAGTCACTACATTTGATTTCTTTTTTGTATTTTCTAACCCCAGAATTGGAAAACTACTCGACTCCCTCAAGGGCACAGCACTCAGGAAACCTTTGAACGCAATTCCATTGTAAAAGTACAACACTTTTCAAACCTTAATTCTAGCCCCGGCTAGGGATTGAACAGTTAAATCACAAGTCTCTAAACCGTGGCGTCTTTTGATTGAAGTGGTCGTTTCCAAATGAGAGCGGAGACCAGTTTTCCCTCTGTCCGCCTTGTCCATCCATCCTCGTTATAAAAACCCCTCTTGCCTCTTTGGCGACCTGCGCCTCAACACTACTCCACTCCTGAAACCAGCCGGTATTAAGACTGACTCTTCAATCCCAGACGATCGATGCCGTCACTTACCAAGCGAGTCACACCACTGATTACAGCGTCCCTCAATTTACAGAGCTGTTGGAGGAAGTGGAGGAGGAGTGGAAGAAGGAGGGGTGAGGGTGGGTGAACTGCTAGATTAGCTGGACTCCCTGCTGGGCTATGGGCATAATAAAGCTCTGCTGCCTCCAGGTGTAGATGGTTCCAAGAAAATAACTGTATTGCTTACAGTAGCTGTTATAAATGTTTTAAAAATTAATTGTGTCCTTAAGCTGGGCTCTGCAGGAGTTTTAAAATCCTAACTGATCTTGAAATCTGGTTGCACTACACACATCAGGAGAGTCTTCACAGATATGTTTCTCTATGATCTCAAACATGCACACACTACAGGATTTGAAAATAATGGTGCATCACACACTACGGGATATTCATTAAGATTATCTTGAGAGGCATGAATGCATCACCTCACGTCACCGCTGTCATGCGGAAGCAAATGTAAAAAGAACAGAGACGGATGTGTTGCGACAACTTGCTGGATTAAAAGGCTTTGCAGTGAGGAAAAACAAAAGCAGAAGGTTAAACGAGTCTGGATGAGACAATGGTTGAGGAGACGCGGTCAACACGGGTTGTTTATTCTTCAGAGAGAACTGGAAGTGAGGTCAGTTTTAATATCTGTTAACAGTAGCATGCTAGCTAACATTAGCCTCAAGGGCTAGACCGTTGCTTGGTAACACAGTCAGCTGCTCTGTACTGATGTAAACATACTGTAATCATCCAGATTTTGAAATTATCGGGGCGGCCCCGATGAGGCTGCGAACAGACCAGCAGGTTTAATATTGGATCTGTAAAGCGCTCACATTAGCAGATAATCTGGACCGAACATCGATACCGACCAAGCTCGAGAGCCAGATTTCTCCTCCGATGTTCAGCAGGGGAGAATCAGGAATAAATTGGTATGAAACTCCTGTCGTCTTTTATCCTTTAGATGACTTGGAAAATAATGTTGTCAGGAGGGCTTCACACTCTGCTAAACCAGCCAGGCCTGAAGGCATGCATCATGCCCTCAGTTTTGCCCCCTTAGTTGAAATTTTAATAGAAAATTATATAACAAATGACAAATTATAATAATGTAATAAAAAAACTGTAATGAAACTTGCGCTAATTAAATCACATATGTCCATTAGTAGTATGCACATCACTTACTCGCTAATTTAGCAAACACATTTTTCTTTCTTCAAAATGACATAATTAATCATAGCCAGAAACTGTAAAAATAAACATTATCGTCACATTTTCAACTTAATGAATACATCGTGTGACGAACGCTTCCGTCAGGAAAAGTAACCAAATCGAAGCTTAAAATAGTGATATTTCATCAGTCACTTTATTCTTCATGTCTCATTTAAAATTTGCGTGGCGCTGCCCAGGACGATTGTGATTGGTTTTAAAAAATACAAACAGACCAGAGAGTGTTTTTCACTGTCCAGGAGTGAAAGCACATTCAGTCCAGACTTTCCTCCAGCGTGGACACAGTGCTGTGGAGATGAGTCTGGGTACGTGAGACTCGTCTCCTGCTGACTGATAATAACAAATACTGCATCCATGCATCCATGCCTTGCACACTGAAAAGTCATACAAAGTGAAACTAGACATGAGAAACTAAAAAGGCAATGCTTTGTTATGCCTGAAAATACGACTCCCTGCAGATTCTCCAGGTCACACAGACACACACAGCCCATTACCTGCTGTCAAACAGCCATTTAAAGACAAATCTAACCACATTTTCCTGAGGATCAACACAGTTCCTCTGATTCCACATTAAAAAAAGAAGAACGCCTGGAAAGTTTGGGAGACAAAAGGCAACCATTTCCCTGACAGTTCTTATGTTGGATTACAGAGCGGAGACGATGCCAGAACTTCCAACAGAGCAAAACACACTGCGACTCATTCTGTGCACTGCCTGACATGCCTCTGTGAAAACATGAAAAACATGAGTGGGAAGACATTAAAATCAGAGTGTTTCATATCTCTCACTTGTACACAGCACTGTGTGATGTTCTACACAAATGACAACACACCAGGATGGAAAAGAAAAAACTCAATAGCCAAGAGCAGTTGTTCACTTTCTAATCAAATGTCTGTCTGTCTGTCTGTCTATCTATCTATCTATCTATCTATCTATATATCTATCTATCTATCTATCTATCTATCTATCTATCTATCTATCTATCTATCTATCTATCTATCTATCTATCTATCTGGAATGGACATTCAAATTAATTTCCATATTAGAGTAGTTGCATTAAATTATACTCGAAAAACAATCGAATGTAAGTATATGGTCTGAAATGAGTATTTGATGTCATGAAGTAGCGTGGGATCAGGAGAGTTGTTGTCTTCATTGTTTAAAAACCACCATCGCTGATGAAAATATATCTGACGTGAAATAATGTTCATGCACGAGTTAATGTATTAAAGTTTTATTCATATTACGTTTAGTCACGTTTATGTCATTTCATTATAATTAAATAGCCGCAAGTAATGTTAGCTAACGTAATGTTAACTTAGTAACTTACCATTAGATGAGTCGACCACCCAGAGTAAATGGTGAATTTACCATTGTACTTATACAGCACTTTTCTAGTCTTTGAGATCACTCAATTAGCTTTTACTTTATACTGTGAGTCATTTACCCATTTACACCACATTCACCCAGGAGGGTGGCAGGTTACCATGCAAGCAGTCTGGCTGGGTACCTAAGCAGTGTTGGCATTGAGGCATTACTTCAGCCGGGCAGACGGCTCCGGTTGGAGGAAGTCCCTCCTCCCCTTCGTGTTCCCATTCTCAGTGTCCCTTCACTACGGGAAACAACAACAACATCCTCCAAGTTATCGACCTATACACTGAAAATGGCAAGTTTTGAAGAGGATTTGGATCATGCAATAAGGCAGCCTGCTCTGTTCTGTCGGTTAATGATTGTAAAGAATATGTTTACAACCTTTGTTGTCTAACAGGGATGTTCTTGCATGTTTACCGACCGGTTTGGGGAAAAGTTTTATTTACCAAGCGTGGCCTATTGTTTGCAGTGAGGCATCAGGACTCTGATGCCTGATGTTGATCCGTTTTCTAACATGGCCATCTGCAGTCGGCGTTGATTTGCTACATCTTTTAACTCTGGCAGCGGCGTGCTCCACTGACACTGACTTGATCAATGTACCGATCTGTCCCACTTCATACGAGCTTCTGTGATTTCTGTTTAATAATGTTCTGCAAGAATCACATACAGTTAGCAAATCATCTGTGTTTTTAACAGGTCCCGTGAGCTCCTCCAGAGCTATAGTATATGGAGGCTTCACCTCTCGAGCACCGGTGACCAAATTATGTTTATTTCTAGTATCAGTAAAAGTCGTATCACACAGTCGACATACGCCTTTTAATGTTTTATGTGTTATATGCATTTTCTTTTGCAGGGAATTAGCCATTGTAATGTCATACTTGTCTCGCATAGTCAGACCTATATCCACAGCGCTGTGTCCTCTACATGTGTAAATGCTCCACCAAAACGAGTTTCCTCCCGACTCTATTTTGCAGAAGCACCGTCGCTGTATCCGGTGTGTAGCCCCGCCCACCATGTGCCCAATGCGATTGTGATTGGTTGAAAGAAATGCACTCCAAGCCAGGGAGGTTTTTTCCACTATACCAGAGGGAAAGATGTTCAATCCAGACCTACCCCCCAGCACGGCCACAGCGCTGTGGATACAGGTCTGGCTACGTGAGACTACCATGCAAGGCACATGCTCATCAGGGGAGATAAACACTCACACACACTCATGATGGCTGTGCCTTCGGGAGCAATTTGGGGTTCAGTGTCTTGCCCAAGGACACTTCGACATGTAGACTGCAGGGGCCAGGGATCGAACCACCGACCCTCCGGTCAGTGGACGACCGCTCTGAGCCACAGCCGCTCCATACAGCTAACATAGTGTAGCTAACGTTATGTGGGGTAGCCCAGCATTGTTATCCGTGGTCAAAACAATCATAGTAAACATAACTTCATGAATGTGTTGAATGTTGTTGTAAGGTCATAAACATTAGCGGTGGCAGGAAAAAGACACTTGTCATAGTAGCACATCGTAGTAAGATACTGACAGCTAAAGCAAAAAAAAGGAGTGAGTACTTGATATGAACGAATACTGACGTCCAAACTGAGTACTCGAGTACTCATGTCTCATCCATCCGTCCATCCATCCATCCATCCATCCATCCAATCTTCATCAGCCATCTTAATGAGCTCCACTGCAGCTCATTTGAGGCTGTGATTAGATTCCTGCTAATAAATTATGTGTTTCTCAGCAGGTTGCCATCCTTGTGTTGGCCACCATGTCGTGTGTTAATGAGCTTGTTGGTGTATTTCCTCAGGATGGAACACAGCAGAATCAAAACCTGCTTTAATGCTATTTTCACTGCCTAGTTTATCGCTCCATGTGAATTTATATGTGTGTGTGTGTGTGTGTGTGTGTGTGTGTGTGTGTGTGTGTGCGTGTGTGAGTGAGTGAGTGTGATTTGAACATGCCTGCTAGCTGCCTGTGACAGATACATGACATCTGGTGTCTTCTCGGTGTTGATTATATGGGAGCATTGGTACTTGTTGGATGTGGTGTTATGAAAAACACAGTACTTCCAATTAGCAAAGCAAAATGAAGGACTTTCCCCTGGGACCACAAAACCAAGGATCATACAGGCCTCATAACTTTCCCTCAGTTTGTTTCTCTGATAACTTCAGATCCGGACGTCTGATGGAAAAAGTCCTTTTCTCAGTTAAAGTATAGAGTTTAAAGCCATCAACATCCAAGAAGTATAAAAAGTGAATTTATGACTCATTTTCTCAACTCCTTTGCAGACCCTGACGCATGTGCAGAGGAGATGTGATGATGCAATTGACAGGCGTTCATGCACCGAAGAGACATGTTGCATTTCCTGATTAAAATGACAGATTTCTCTGGGGTTGAACTTTGGAAACATTTGGGATAATGTAGGTACACAACTCAATAAAATATATAACATAGGTCTAGTCATTTTTGACATTTTAATGTAGACATGTTACATATTATAACTAAGGCTCTGACGAGATTGTGGTTATGGTCAAAAGAAGCCAATACTGTTGGTAAGAGACAAGATAAGAACTGCGGAGGTGTCAAAATCAGACACACAACCATCTACCACAACCTTCTCCCAACAAGGGTTTGCAGTATACCATTTGCAGTATACGCTACTTCTGTATTTGCTTCTGAAAAGGGACAGCCAGCATTTGCACGACCAAATAATGCAGCCACAAAGGAAAATGTAAACCGAGATTATTTCAGGCATTTGAACAAATGCCCAGTGTTGTTGTTTTTCTGGAGAGAACAGTCTTGCCCAAATATGACAAAAATAGCTTCACTGGTATTTGTGTCAATCCGTGTTAATGATTTAATATGAGTGATTCTTCGTACCTTCAGTCAAAGTTAATTAGGCCTTTAAATGGGAGCTGCAGTGTTAAAAGAAAGAGGCGGAGGAGGAGGACAGCCCACAAAGATACGATCGCAATTAAAGCCCCAGCATCAGCCAAATGGCCCATATGTTGCTTATCTTCCTACTTTCAGACAAAAAAACCCCAAAACAAAACAAAACAAGAAACCGAGAGAACCTGTTTCCTTAAAAACCTAAGGGAAAAACACCTCCCTAGAATAAATGCCATCATACCGAGGAATGCAGCACTGGGACCGGGACGCTCAAGGCTGGGACCCGTTTTCATTCAAACATCAAAGAAACATAAAAGAAAGAGAGAATGACACACACACACACACACACACACACACACACACTCACAGTATCCTACTGAGTTGCTGAATCCCATCATACTTGACTCAACCTGAGAATACCTACTTAGCATACAACACCTCAAAACTGAACAGACATGACAGGGGTGCGTGGTGTGCACTTCTCCCTGTTTGAAGTAGTTACAAAGAGGATATTTAAAAGGTGGTCACTGACTGTAATATCAAAGGACAAAACTTCTGTATAAGCCTGGACACAGCAGTAGGGTGGCTTTAGATAGACAATAGCACCACTGCGCAAAAAAAAAAAGAAGAAATGTTAGCAGTTGTGGGCATGTTGCTACAGTTAAAATGAGGCAGAACTAGGACACTGCTACAAGGTATTCTTCACCTCAAACAAACACAGGACTTTGACTCAGGACACCACTGTTCTGCCCCAAAACTAAAAGTAAACATCAAGTTATTTTAACTTTATACAACAAGCGTAACTACATCACATGCCTAATTACATCATGTACAGATGTGAAGTAACACAACAAATGTACTGATTTTTAACCCAGACCACGATTTTTTGTTTTGGTGCCAAATGTGATATGATACACCATGCCACTGTGACGCAAAGCCACAACACCACGCAATGCAATAGTATATGATGCAATAAGTGGTCAGGCGTGACTATTAATAACATAGCTTTTACTGGTAAATAGATGACATTTTACTTTTACAATGATTCTGTTACATGTAATCTCCACTGAGCCTAAAAAGAAAATGTTGGGATAAGCGTTCTAACATTGAGTTCCTTTTAATTATCTCTTGGTGCGTAATGGATGAACATCTATATATCTTAATTAACCTTCGCCATGCTCATCTACATCTCTGCTGCAAACTGGAGTGCTAAGGAGGAGACCAAAGCTTTCTACTTGAGATTCATTTAATGAGTCTTTTAAAAAGGGCAGGCGATCGTACTAGTTTGCACTGACAGAATAACATGATCATTAAGCAATGGTTCCATTATTGGCTGAAACTATAGGGCTGCTGGTGTGCTACCAATGTAGAGGGCCTGTTTTGAAAGTAAATAAATTAATAAAACAATCCCTCTGTTTATTAACCCAGATTCATATCTTCTTCTTCCAAACTCTCCAAGTATCCCTCATGGTGATAAGCATACTGTATTCATGCACACATCGCCATTATCAATATTTAATACCTACAGAGACCGCTGCACAGCTGCTGAGGAAATGTGTAATGTGGCTCTGCAGGGGCTGAGATTGCGTGAGTATCTGTTCAGTGCACTGTCTTATTAATTTATATCAATACGGGGAGATTTTTTAGTTTGTTTTTATCAGCATGCATTAGTTTCTACACAGCAAGTGAGACAAATGTAAGATGGTGCTGCATGCAATATGAGCTGTGTTCATATCTGTGGCGTCACCGCAGCACAATGAGGCCTATTCTCCTGAGCCACCCACATGCCTCAGATATCATTGTCAAGATATGATACCAATCCTGAAACACAGTATGGTGCTAGATATTAGATATTACTTCTTAATATAACTGCATCTGCAGTATCATTATCTGTGCCATATTATGTTCATGCTCATCTACTCCATTGTAATGTAGAAATGGTTCTTTGTGTGTTTCTGTTTCAACACAATGCAGATACATTGCAGTATAATCTTACTTTTAAATACATTTGATTTATATTATTTTATACATTCTTGTTTAGAGGCAATCTGATGTTAACAAGCCCCCCTCTGAGCTGGGGTGGTGTAAAGAGCTGATACTGCTAAGCGGATCTATCAACAACAACAACAACAAAAATGTTTTATCCCACTTATAGCTCCTATTGCACAACCACTGTCTTTGGAGGGGGTGTGTTTTTTTTTACACTCCACTCAGTGGTGGAGGTTAAAGTGAAAAATGCATTTTCAACCCTTTTAGATCACATCTCTGATCTGTGCACCTATTTCACAATATATGCCAAAAATATGATCAAAATCCATTATTTCTTTAAAACAAAATATGATGCATGCTTATGTAAGCTAGTACTAACCGATTTCAGCCAATAATATCACAACATCCAACCTGTCTGCAACCACACAGAGCTACTGTAACAGTTTCCCAGCTAGCAACACCGTGGTGCTGTTGGTGCCATGTTTGTTATGACACGCCCACTTTTCAACCATCAAATCAAATTGCTCCCAACGTTATGTCCCGCCTGCCTAGCCCATTTTACTCAGAAATATGTCACGATATGGAAGCTAGATACTCTCGAATTTCTGTTTCAACTCGACTTTAAAGGGAAAATTAGTTGGAATGTATGGAAATGCAATTTTTGCAATTCAACTGCAATGACAAAGTTGAGTATATGAAAGTAAGAAAGTAAGAAACTTTATCTACCTGACGATGGCAGGTGCAGCCTTTAGCTGCTAATAATCTGAGTAGAGAGGCATAACAGGCGCAGCTGCCTCTATGAAAACAATAAAACGTAGTTTACAGTACATCATGTTTCAACATGCAGCGAGTTAACTCGGTCAATGCTTAGTTACTTACTTTCATGACATTAAGGCTGTCCTCTCTGCCATCTTGTTAGCTGCGCTACACACTGACACAACCGGAGCTTCCACATGTAGCGTTAGCTACACAGCTAGCTACTGTAGCTTCGCCTCCAAGGACGGAAATACAAACAAGGCGAATGCTCCAGAGGGTTTAGTGGCAACAAAAGGAAGAGGGAAACAGTGTTAATTTTGGCAGGTATTTTAGATTTAGTCTTAGTCTTTAGACAAAAATGCTCATTAGTTTTAGTCACATTTTAGTCATTTTATCCTTCATAGTTTTAGTCGACGATAACTCTAAATGTTTTAGTCTAGTTTTAGTCGAAGAAAAGTCATTACTTTTAGTCAAAATGTTTCTCTCTTTAAACTAATTCAATTAGGCTAATATAGGTATCGGAAGTTATCTAAAGTTAAAATCATTCAAAGTGGCCTTTAACATAAATAAAACATCATACAAATTGAATTCCCGCTGCAGCTGTGGAGGTCAGAAGCTGGTGGGTCAGTGTCAGTGTGTTTTCCTGCTGTGTTTCTTGATGTAATATTAAAATATTTCAGTATCCACCAAGGGATGACTCTGTCATTGTACATGGGATTCATAATAACGTTTTCGTACCATCTCTCGAAAATAAACATTTTGTCATAGTTTTTATTATCAGAGATGTATTTTTAGCTCGTCATCGTCTCGTCTTCGTCATGAAAAAACATTGATGAACATTTTTCGTCATAGTTTTCGTTAATTAAATTAATGCTGCTTGTGAGTCTGTGTGTGGAAAAATGTGGTCCTGCAGACACCTACTGTAGCAGGAACGACCACGGAAGTGCATTTTGTGTACTTTGCCAGGAGTTCATATTTCCAATATTTTCACTGTGATAGCGTCACAACCGTGCAAGATGCAGTCACAAAACTTTACAGATGTGTAGCTGAGATCAAAATGAAGGCTGAGTTTAAAGATGGGTGTGGTCCGAGCAAGGGAGTCGGAAGTAGGGGGGTAGGAAGTAGGGTAGTGGCCATTGGTCCCCCCCGCCCCACTTTATGCCCCAGGCCCGATTTGGTGGGAAAATGTACCTGAATTCACAAATTTGTAGGATATACGGCTGATCTGTAGTGGTCAATGGAGCGGCTGTAAACGTAAGATAAACATTTAATTTCCTATAAATCTTTTCACACTAAAAGTGCCCTGTTATTTTGTTAATTAAAAGCTTTTATTATGAAGCAGCAGAATAAGGAAATGCTGGGGTTTCTTCAGCAGTTTGCTTACGTGAACATCTCTCACAGTCTAAAGCCGCAAATAATCTTGCTGTTTGACCATCCGTTTGCGTAGACGTCACGTCACGTTAATTTCGAGTACGTACACAATGAACGGACAAAACGGATGCAGAATACGCGAGGAAGCGTCATGCATTCGTATACTTAAAAGCAACTATATCTCCGGTTTATCGGGCGGGGGGCTGGGGGAAGTCTGTCTTTATATACATTTCACAGATGAGTTTCATTATGTAGAAAATTAAGGGCTGATTTGAAACAGTAGCTGGCGTGTTGAGCCATTTTCAACGCATGAAATGTTATAAATTTGTTAAGAACGTCAATATTAATACCAGCGTTGATGTGTTTCATCACAGTACAGTCATGTAATTTAGTTTACAGCTCAAAAAACATGTTTAAGTGTGCACAACCCACAATTTCACGCATCATTTTCAGCTGCCGCAAAAACCTATTAAAAAGCAGAGTAGCATGAAAATGTCTCTCACACTGCATTTCTGCAATCAGCACCGATGAAGGGCACTTGTTCCTCCAAAGAGTTAATATTAGCTACCCTGTCAACCATGACTGCTCCATCACTTCTATGCTAATACCTGAGCAGAGGTCAGTGGTGGCCCCAGCACACACACACACACTACACACACATATAACCACACGGGCAGATATAACACTAGAAGGTAAGTCTACTGTCTTCTGTTTGTGTTTGGCAGTAGTAATATTTTTTTTCTTGTCATCACTGTGTTTGTTTGAGACTAATGACAGAAAAATGAAGATCCTGGATGAGGCTCCTGGGAGCGAAACCGTCGGAGAGAACAACAACTGGGAGGGTGAAAATCAATCGGCGACATCCCATAATAAGAGTCCGCTCCTCGCTGATCCATGGAAACCATGCCGACGGTCCCGCGCAACTGTCAAAGGTCAGACCCAAGTGGAAAATCATTAGAATGTGATCAATACGCTACCGACCCGATCAATACATCAGAGAGGAGCTATTCTGAAGCCAATCTGCGTGTGATATGACACATGACCTTGATGTGAGGAGTCATAGTTTACTGAGTTCAGGGTCAACAGTCAATACGCGACAAGACTTTTAGGATATGTGATGCTACTGAAATATCTATTTACTGTATTAAGAGTTACTGGGAGAGTTTTCCTCAATACTGATAGACTTTTAGAGAAAGTTTAGAGATTTCGTTAATATTCATTCATTATCCATTCATACAATCTGTTGCATACTCTGCACATATGCTGCAATTTCCATTTCATATGTGTTACTATAATTTTTTTTACATACAGATATATAAATCCAGTTATGGGTGTGTGTTTTCTTCTGTATCCTATTGCTATTTGCAATTTGCTGTGTCAGCGCTGGAGAACGGTCTGGCTCCAGTGTGTTTTCACTCTGGTATCGGGGAAAAACTCTCTGGCTTGTTTGCATTTCTTTAAATCTGTCACAATTGTCTTGAGCAGTGGTCAGCCTCGGGCCTCTGCACAATTTTGTTTACATTATACAATATGTTTTTATATTAAACAAAGATCAAATATATATCTTATTCAAAATTTCACATTTTCAGTGTGTAGGTTGCTGTTGTTTCTCGTAGTGAAGGGATTTTAAAAATGGGAACATGAAGGGGGAGGGACTTCCTGTGCGTCCCTGTGTTTATCAAGTAAGGCAGTCTGACAGACAGACAGACAGACAGACAGACAGACAGACATCTAAACATCTGGCAAAGTACTCAAAACTGCCTCTGTGGTAGTTCCTGCTACAGTCGGTGTGAGAGGTGTGAATCTTTAAGCTCCTCACGACTGGATTATTAAAAGATTAATGTAATCGTACCTGTAACTTGAAGGTAAAACATCTCGATGCATCAATTTTATTTATTTTTTTCCTATAGGCCTACATGATTTCTTTTTTTATTACTGTGACTACTTGCTACTTTTAAAACATGGTGCATTTCTAATTAAAAATAAAATGCTAAATAAACAGACACATTTTACTTCCATTTTCTTTTTGATTAATTCGACACAACTCACCTTAGGGGTGTAAATGCAGATTTGTTTTTTTTACATTTTTTTTCATTTACTTTGAAAATGTTAAACATTCAACTGTGGCTCATTGGCCATAATTAAATTAAATTAAATTAAATTAACAGTTTAGTGCTCTGTCATGAGAGTGACCTGTTGATTCCTGATCAGACTGCAGCCGCGCTCCTTTAGAGCAGAAACCAGCGGATTAAAATGCACACGGAAGGCACATTGTAGCAGGGATTAAGCACTTTGACCTTTGATTTATTCTCCATGATGTACAGTATGTGCGAGTCAGTATATGCGATTGTGGGCGCATATATGCAGCGATAAACACAACTTCTTCCCGTCTGTGTTTGTCTCGTTCCGCTAATCGACACATCCAGATGACGACGTCATGAATTAAATGTTTGTTTGAAGTATATATCACGCTGATTTGAATGTGCGCGGGTTTATTCGCAGCCGTCCTGTGAGCTCCGCCTCATAAAGTAATGAGAGGAAAGTAACACTGATCGCCATGGCAGCGGGTGGGGGGCCTTTTCAAGAGAGAATCGCGATGCATCTAGTCTGGCTGGGTACGTAAGCAGTGTCGGCATAAAGCCTTATACTTCCTCCGGGAGGAGACCCCGGCTGGAGGAAG
>JAOVVB010011216.1:0-16722 GCA_028570985.1 Heterobranchus longifilis | reverse complement strand
TCCCAGTGTTTTTCTAACCATACCAAGTCGTTTTGTTGCCTAAACCTAACTAAGTGTTGTTGTTGTCTAAACCTACCGAATTGGTCCTGTTTCTCAACGTTAATCTCGACGTTAATGATGTGTCTATCACGTGACCGGGACATGTATTTAATATATATTATATGAACCGGAAGATATGTTTGTAAGTATTATACGAAGTTCTGTGCAATACTTTTTCATATGATATCATACAAACGGTTCATGAGAATGTGTTGAATAACAACTGGATATGGCGTTCCCGCTGCAGCATGTTTTTCCAGTGGTCACTCGCGGTATTGCAGCAGAAAATCCCCCTGTGGCCCAAAAAGCATTTTCCCCATTGACCACCATTATAAAAGAGACGTTTGTAAAACAGTTGACAGAACATCTCAAACTGCAAACAAGGTCGATTATGACTCTTTAGTCTTGAAATTGAAATATCTGATAGTAAACAAGTCACCTACTATTCCTCTACAAAAGGCAGGGAGGATGTCAACATGTCTCAGTAGCATCCTTTAACACTTCCTCCTGCTCTCTTGGGTTACACAGCTGTCCCATAAAGACATCCTCTTCCTATCTCCGTATAATGCGTCTTTTTCACCGTGCAGCTCTGTCTGTGTGTCTGGGGCTTGTAAAGATTTACTTTTAACAGATGCTCTCTGCCTTGTTAACTGCAGCCCATTTGTCCCATTGTAGCTCAGCTCATTTAATAAGATTTGCATGGCTGAACATGAAGTCAACAATTCAAGACGCTACCCACAACTATGTGTGGTAAGTTCAATTCACTGGAGACTTTTACCCACCGCAGTTCCTTGCACCCATGTCTTCCTCTTCTGTGTGGACTGAAAATGTTCCTGTCCACTTTTATCAAAATTACTTTTCCACATTTCGAAATGAGGCCTTAACTTAATGTGAGACATTGAGCTGCCGTTGCACTGTGTGGCTCTTGATGGTTTCTCAAATTGAAATTAAAATACATTTTTGGAAAGAAATCAGTATAAATATCCTTGGTGATTGTTTTGACTTGTACTTACTTGGTCAAACTTGGTAGAAATGTAAGCTTTATTCATATTTGTGCAGTGACAGTTTCAACCAAGCAGTAACCGGGGCTGAAAAATGAAGCCGTGTTCCTCGAAAGGCCACTCAGGGCCGGCTCCAAAAGCGAGTCAATTCCCATAGACCCCCATGTTAAAATGCCTGATACAAAAAATGGTTGATAGGTCAATTATATTAAGGCTTAACGTGCATAATTACCCTCTAGTCCAAATATGGTCACTTCTGGCTCCAAAAAAACAAGATGGCGACGGACAAAAATCCAAACTCGAAGACTTCAAAATGGTAGTCCACAAAACAATGGGTGACGTCACTGTGGCTGTCCACTTCTTTTACACAGCCTGGTTTTGACTGACAATGTTGGTAGGCTACTAATGTAGCATCTTGCGCATATTTCCCTGCACAAAATGTGAGGAGAATTCAAATTTCAGTTCGACTTTAGGCTACCATTGAACTCAATGGTTCGAATTGTGGTAATTCAAGGATATAATTAAGGTTGTTCTTGCATATTTTTAAAGCTGTTTCTTTTGTAGCTGTCATGTTAAGTATATTTTTTTTGTGCACTTTTGGAGGACCCTAAAGCTCTCTTCTCTCCATCTTATCTCCTGCTAATGAACAAAGTGCAGCAGACCTCCTTTGTCTTTAGCCAGACATTCACCAGGCTATTTTCTTTCTTGACTTTCTTTCCCATCTCAGACATTGCTGAGACGGAGCCGCCACATAACTGTAAAGGCATCCTGTCTGCGTCATCTTATAGATCGTGTCGGTCAAGGATATGAAAGGTTTTTAGTCAGACAGTGGAGTCTCCATACAGTAATAACAGCGTTGACCGTCTCTGAGAACACAAGATGCTGTAACCCCATATGGAAAAATAATAAACATACAGTGCATTCAGAAAGTATTCAGACCCCTTCACTTTTTTCAAATTTTATGTTGCAGCCTTATGCTACAATAATTTCAATTAATTTCCCCCCTCATCAATCTACACTTAATTACCCATAGGCCTAATGATGAAGCATAAGCAGGATTTTCGATTTTTCCTAAAAATTGTTCCAATTTTGAATATGGACATTTATGGCATATGTGATTCCAGCTGTATACTGTATATATGACATTTCCGTATGGGACTGTATGTCCAGTTATTGATGTGCTGTCTGTTGATTTGTCGGTTTCTTATGACTTTTCTTGTGCCAAACAGACAAAGATGAATTAGAAATGAATGAGACAATAAAATATTTTACAACACCATATTGCATAGGCCTACACTTTAGTATGCCGACCCTAGACACATTCTTTTCCTACAGACAACTCAGAAATAATACTGAACATATGTAAAGGATTCCATTTAATATTATTGTAATCTCTGGTCAGATGTCAAATGACTTTTCCCTCCATTGTTCAGCTCTTCATAGCTCTTTGAAGATGAGTCATACTTGTAAATGCAGTTATTTTACTGGTTTAGATATTAACTTGCAGTAACTCATCCTGCACTTCATTGTAGTGTTGGGCAGAGACGTGTTACTTAGCGATATGTTACAGTAATGTGATTTACACTGCAGCTGTGGCTCAGTTAGTAGACCTTCCGGTCAGTGGATGGTTCGATCATGTCGAAGAATTGTTGGGCAGATACTGAACCCCAAATTGTTCCTGAAGGCATAGCCATTGCCATGTGAGTGCATGTGAATGTGTATATGCATTGATGAGCATGTACCTTGCATGGTAACCTCTACCATCCTCCTGTGAATTAATGTGGTGTGAATGGGTGAATAATTAGTAGTGTAAATCACATTAAGTGGTCACAAAGACTAGAAAAGTGCTATACAAGTACAGTCCATTTACCACTTACAGTCCATTATTTTATCAGTAGCAATTGTAGTGCAAGGGATTGTAGTAACAAATCCCAGGCAGTTAGTTATCCATTAGGCATGTCCTAATGGATCCACTCAAAACTGGCAGAGTGGGCTGGTTCTAGGAATGCACCTATCCAACTTTTTCAGTACCGATCCGATACTTAACGAGTGGCCCTGGTACCAAGGGCAACATATAGTGTGGTTAGGAAAAATCACTTTTTCATAATCATGAAGAAGATGAAGAAAGGAACTTTAGAAAAACACGGGATCTTCTGGTCCAAGATTATTGGAACTAAGCAGAGAGTCTTGGGTTTTTTGTATGTTCAACAAATTGTGAGGAAGACACAGAGTATACGGAGTCTTCCAGAGCACATCTTGGCATGTGGATTTTCAGTGTTGCCTTCAGGGCGTAGGTATGCTTTACCTGCTTGTAAAAGCAATCGTTTCTCCAAGTCCTTCATCCCCTCTGCTGTCCGGCTGCTCAATCAGACTTAATAGCACTGATAGCACTTTAGGATTGTGTTGCATTTTTTTTGGGGGGGACTGTGTGCATTATTTAATCACACTTTTTTTTAGGATTGTGTGCATTTATCCTTTATGTATACGTATTGTGAGTGTATTTTTAAATGTTGTTGCGAGCTGTCAAATGTAATTGCCCTCTAGGGATTAATAAAGTTGTCTTGACTTGACTTGAGCATTCAGTGTCTTTGAACCAACTGTATGTCCAAAATGTCTTATTACGATAAAGTCCGACAATTATATACGTCGTAAATATAAGAGCAAGTTGTGATCAAAAGATCCGTAATAAGTTTCTGTTCCGTCTATATGAACATGTCATAATCTCCAAAAACTAGAAATTCTCACGATTTCAAAGACACCTGAACGCATTTCAAATCTAAATAGAGCACACACAAAGATTGCCAGAAACTAGAAATTCCCACTGTTCCCAGCTTGTTGAGTAGAGAAAGTAATGTCACTGTTATGAATAATGGATTACATTTTTTAAAGTTACTTGCCCAAGCCTGGTCATTCAATTCTTGGATCATCCAAGAATCCGTGCCATTCATATCATGGCGCGATTTTACTGTAATTTGACAAAGCAAGCAGTTTCCCTTCAGTCATCGTCACTGATAATCAAATAACTGTGCATATAAGGAAAAAGTTGAAAACATATGGTATGCAAAGATAAGCTGAGATACAATCATAATCATTTTCAACCCCAAAATCATTTGGGTCACACATTTTTTGTTAATAGTTGCACTTTTATGGAAATAAGGAAGAGATTTATTGCAGCAGTATAAACATTTCTTGAAATCGATGACCCATCATTGTCAGCCTATAAATTTGTTAACTTGAAGTAACCTCAAATATTTTGGCTGCCAATTTTTACTATCCCATGTATAGCTGCAGCAACATAGCATGCAAGAGCCCATCATCATTCCAGCTTAACAATTTCCAGACAGTGGACAGTTTTAGTGGATTTTACTAAAAAACCTTATCACAATTATACGTCAATAAATGTGACTTTTTGGGGGATCTTTGAACTCTTAACATTCCTCATTCCGTCACGGCCCCTGTAGCTGTTGTCTCTGTCTTTCCTGGCTCCATGGGGCCGGCTGGCTGTTATGAAGGGAGGGAGGGTGCCGTCGTTCTCGTTAGCATTTGGGCCATTTAACGCTGATTATATGGAGCTGGCTGTGCCATAAAGCTTCCCTTCATGAGAGATCACCCGGACAAACCGCACGTCCAACTGTCAATATGACGGCTGTTGCCCGGCAGGCCAAACACAGTTTGCTGGAATGTGAGTGTTTAATCAGAAGACAAATGCCATATTTTGAGCAGTTTGTTTTTACGGCCCAGCAGGGGGGGAGGGAGGGGGGTTATGAGTGTGTGTGTGAAGTAGCATGAGTGTGTGTGTGTTCCTTTGAATTTGGGCTGAGGTTATATAAACATGCATTAAGCATAAGCACATTTTTCTCTTGTTTCTGTGCATTTACTACATATGTGTGTGTTTGAGAAGTTTGTTCTTGCAAAGTAACAGCGGACCGTATGTACATGTACTTGAAGAAGTGAGAGAATATTACAGTGTGTGTGTGTGTGTGTGTGTGTGTGTGTGTGTGTGTGTACATGCGAGAGAATGATTACAAGTGCCTGTGCTTTTTTCTTGCAAGTTAGCGTGTGTGTAAGAGAGAGAGAGAGAGGTTGTACTGTAGGCTATACTGTAGGCTAAGTTAACATTTATGCGTGCTGTGCCAAAGGCCCACCGTGGCCACCCATGATGATTGTGGTGCCTCAGAGTAACACAGCTTGAATCAACAGCAAGACAAAACACATTTGAACCCCGCTGAGTTTCTCTGTGAGGGACCAGTTAATGGTCCAGTCCTGAAAATACAAACAGCACACAAACGCAACAGTAGCAACCATTGTGTCTGCCTTGCATCTATCCTACTGCTTTGTCACGTCTGTCTTCAATTCAGAAGAATGTTATTAATAATGAGAACTTATGCGTGAAGGACCTCGGAGTAAATCTTTTCTGTGGGAAAACTGATCCCGATTTGACTAACTTCTGATTTAGAGTCTTGACTTGTACTTATTTGTATATACCTTTCCTCCATCACCATGTTTACTGGAGGGAAAGTAGAACAACTCAACACGTTTTCTCATCAAATACTGATGCTTGGTCAGTGGCCCTATGCTTCAAACTGTCATGCTCTAGGTACCCCTCATCAGTTTTGGGCGCGTCGGGTACGGTGTGTCAGTTTCCGCTCATTATGTGCATCTTTTCAAAATAAACTTCGGTGTTCACAGGAAACATACAGTTAATTACTTTGTTAGGTTTAGGAAAAGATCATTGTTTGGGTTAAAAAAAACTATGTTTGGAAGGAACGTTACATATGAAGGTTAATTTACGTAACATAAGTAACTTTTGGTTTCACACGGGACACCAACAACGGTCTCCTGGGTGAAAGGAGAACTTATTCTGCCACTTGATTTGGGCCACTTAAAATTAATTTCTCACGAGAAACTGTTAGCATTATCATTACTCGCTGCTTTTTCTCACTGGAATTCCATGCGTCATGCTAGCCATAGCTGGCAGGCTGTACGTCCTGGATTGTTTATGGGAAACCGTCTTTATGGAACACTACTTCCTACATTGCCCCTGAACGTTGTTACTGAATGTAAATACTGAGGTGTTGAACTGTCCAATATGGATGCAATTCTTAGAGATACTGGGCTGTAACATAAACACCAAAAAATACATTGCAACTCAATACACCACATACTGCAAGTTCAAAGATGGCGCCAAATTGGAGTCAAATACAGCCAAAAGATGACAAAGCATCATTATGGAAAAGCCTCACGAAAACTAACTTTTATTGTATTTTATTGGGACTCAAAAACGTGTCTCTGCATCTAGTTTGAAGACATGAGGAAAAATAGAAACTCTGTCTTGAAGAGAACTCAAAAAGGAAATCATGTTTTTGATTTGTGTGGGATTACTTTTAACAAGGGACATCTGTCTTTAACAAAATGTGGAAGGCCATTTGCGCTTGAATTTTTACTGAACAAATAATAAATAAGACAGATTTGCACTGGATTAAAATCATACCCGAGCACTGCAATTACTACATAAGAGCAAGGCTTTTGGCAGAGAGATTTGTAGAAGACTGTATTTTTTTGTTCTAGTGCTTATGAAAGATGTAGGATAAATAAATGTATGGAGGTTTTTATGGCAGTTTTCCCTTAAACACATTTAAGGGTCTGAGAGTGGTGGTGCCAGGTCGCCTGGGCTGGCTTCTGTAGATTAGAAGGGCTTGTTATGTCTTCCATACTTACATGTTTTTTTCATACATGAAATGTATGATTGTTGATTAGTTTGATTTGAGACAGGCTTGTGATGACATCCTGTAGAAATAAATAAACGAACGGAGCATTTTAACAACAGCTACCACTATTGCAGCCAGGGACTTTGAGAAAATATGCATTTAAATCAGTTCCACACTGAACATATAAACAGTATTTAGCATGATTAGATACACTAACCAGGAATGGATGTGGATAATGCTTGGCTCAGTGCACTGAGGTTGTTCTGTGTCATCCAAACCATGAACGATGTATTTCTACACCCTGATAAGGTCCGATTCTGGCCGAGAAATGACTTCCACTAGAACATCTTCGTTTGGAAATGATCCGGGTCAGTCTTCATCTGGGAAGCTGGCCCAACACTAACCACCATTTTGTTTCTGAAGCAGGGAAATAAATAACCACATATCGGAAATTTGTGTGGTTCTCAACCAGGGGTCCTTGAGGGAGTTCCAGCATGCAGGTCCCCAGAAAAATGGGGAATAGTTCATATTTTACTATTTAGGAAGTGAGCCCAATGTTAGTAAGAGTCATCAGAGTGATCATAGGTTTCACTTCCTCCACCAACGTGATCTCGTGTGAAAGCGCATAAATAGCATGCCACTTTTCATATGTCATTTAAGCCCTCGTTCTCATTTCCAACTCGTCAAATAAGGAGGCTTGGTCAGAACCACTTTATGTAATTTTTATATGTTGACAACTATAGAATTCTGGTCTTAATCATCCTGAATAACCAAAATCTTTTCAGATGGAAGTCCCTGAAGCGAAATTTCATGAAATTGGTTTCTGTGATAACCTGACATCCTCAGATGGTTGTTACACAGAACCATCTCAGAAGCCGTCATTAGAAACTGTTTGGAAAAGGACAGGCGCTTTCAAAAAATACCTGGCAGGTGATTGGACGAGCCATCTGTCTATCAAACCTGTGCAGAAGTCAGTCAGGAGAAGTGCAGAAAATCCTTCAGTGTCGTACTTTCCTCTTCTTTCAATGAAGAAATATTGTCCAGTTCTGAGTTCTGGTAAGATGGGTTTGTGCGATCACATGATTTTGTGATATCACTGGAATCCGGCTGCCATGCAAGGTAAAGAAACACCAGCAATATGCTGAAACACCTTTCGACGCAACATGGACATACATTTCAGGAATGCCGTGTATTTGACTCTACGCACGAGTGCCACTGCTTCCCAACTGAGCAGCACATCTGTTACCGAGAGTAAATATCCTGTTATAATAACATTAGCGCCTTTTCTACACTGTGTTCAGACTCAGAGATAATAAAACAGTTGCGTTGATGCTGAAAACCTGTGTAGGTAGGCCTACAGAAAATTGATCAGGAATCAATAAGGGAATCGATAAAGAATTGGACCGATAATCAGAATCGATAATTACACTGGTATCAACAAAATCTTATCACCAATGTCCATCCCTAGTATGACAGTCACACTTCAAGCCTCTGAAACTACACGTGTCCGCCCCCCCACAGTGTCCTGAAGTTGACCCTCAGGTGTCATTGTTGCAATCACACATGTGACTGTTTGCCTGCATGCTGAATGAAGTGTTAAAGCTCAAGTTCCACTCTTTTCATCTTTTGGAAGTCCACAATAATAGACCGCACAAAAGGAGGTTGGGAGACATTCAGGATGTTCCTGTTACAATTTTCTTTTCTTCCACACAAAAACCTTCAGTAATACTAATGATGATCAATTCATAACAAGGGGGGTTTCCAACTATTTCTAAATAATGCACTTTGAATAAAAATATCCATCACATGGGAGTTATTCATATGTTTGTGATACTATGAATACAAAACTGATGGCAAATCAAACTCTCAGGGACAAATATAGCACACAGAGTCTGAATCAGCAATAACATTTTGTTCCCAGCGCTCCTGTTTTATCTGTCTCTTGGATTGTTCCCACGCCTAGCGCTCAACAACGTCCCAGGCAAAAAGATGGACCTCATGGGAAATGCTGCACTGGAAATTTGTATGAATGTAGAGCAAATAAAGATGACTAATGTGTAGAGATAGAGGAATAGTGGCAATTTAGTTGCTATTATCTGACTTTTAAGCAGATCTTCAGTTGTGCACTCTCATCTAACACGCGTGTTGCTACCACTGTGATGTGAGATGGAGCAGGAAAGAGAAAGAAAACATTTGGAGCCGCCAAAACAGAAAAATCCACAAACATTTGTTCTAAAATAACACTGCACACAGAGGAGCCATAAAAACCAAAGCACGGTTGTAAACAAAGGACTGAAGCAAGTGCACACACAGACATCTGTAGAGTCCACCAGCTGTGATCGGGCTGCTGGGCTTTGATCCACCTGCAACTAAATCTAATATCAACACAGTAGTATTTGACATGTGTGATACATGGACACAGATGCATGTAGTGCATGTTCACACTGTTGCTGCTGTCGGACTGAAAATGTGAAGTTTACATAATATTAATTATTAAAGAACTCAGATATAGAGCTTTAGCTTTTATAATTATTTAGATTTCTGCAGAATCCGAGTGATATTATCAACAGGCCACTGTTATTGGCTTATCACACATGTATCACCAGATATGGCAGATATGTAGATGGCCTGCATTTAAATGCTCATTGTACATTTATTTTGTTCAATTCTCTATATATGTTTTGATGTATTCTTTATGTAAAACGTAATTCCAGTTACATTTACAGGTCATGATTAACTTTTACTCTCAACTTTGAAATTAAAATGTATTGTTCAACTGTAAAACATTTTGCTAAATAACAACCAAATTATACGTATCCTCCCCATGTTTGCTTTATATTATGATATTGCAAAAAGCTAATATTTGCATTATTTTTAATATAAATAGCAGGACCACAGAACTTTCTCAATTTTCAGAGGTCATGTTGTAACAAATACTATGTCCTGTGTACAGCATGTGGTAATATTGCACAGGAGTGAGGTACTAGCACATGTGTACATGCCCAATTTTGTATACTAATACTGGCGTGTACTCAGGAGAGGATTAATGCACAGGCTGACCTAGGCTGCAGCCTGTGGGGCCCACATGTGCAAGGACCCCAAATTGGCTGGACTATTTTTTTAAATTATCTTACTTCAGAGAAAAAAGATCTTGACCCCTATTGGCCCATAAGAAACTTAAAGAACTAAGCATCTGATTGGGTAGATGTGGCCCACATCATGTGGTCATAAGGTCAATTTGGCTTTCAAACAATACGTCACTGCTACTGGACAGCATAGCGGCAAAAAATGTCAGAAAGAAAATATGATAGCGGAGCACAAAAACAGCTGAAAGAACATTAATATCTACTAAAGAGTTGAAAACAAAACACGGTGTTGTACTGGTTGGTTTAGAAAACTAAAAGCTATTATCAGCTTACAGATGCATGTGGATGTTTCTGGAGCGTTGCTGTTTATAGTAAAGGCTAGTCTCGAGTGTGTGCATGTGAGCCATGAAATATTCCAACATGTAAGCCTCACGGCACTAAATTACTTTTTTCTGGTAAAGCATGATGAGTAGAGGCTCATTTATGCTCCCTTTACGGATGAAAATTGATCCATTCATTTCAAACGGTGTCACCGTCAATGTCCACATACTTTGATGTGTACTTTACGTTGGCAATCAATACATCCACCAGAGGGAAAAAGACAGTAAAAAAGTTTCTGACAACAACAAACTGGACAGTGGAAGTCATATTAATGTTCGGGAAAAGTGGAGGCAGCGTTGTAGACAGCAGTGGTCTGTGAGCCCATTAAATACATTTATATAAAAATAATTCTATATCTATTGAATCATGTATTAAATATATCGCCATTTCGTTCCGCCATTTCATTTTAAATTTCTTCCTCGTGTTCTATGGTTGCGTCTCTACACCACTGACGATTTCCGGTGGTACTGCTCTGTTAAGTCCATATCCATAAGCTTTCAGAGAACGTGCAGAAATACGGACAAAATCAACGCAGGCTCTGCCCGTATCCATATCTAACATTGAGCATAAATGAGCCTTAAGAGGGGGGCCCACACAAAGAGTAGCCTAGGGGCCCATGACCACCTTAATCCGCCCCTGCGTGTACTAGTAAAGTGGCAACACCACTGAATCCCAAGGAGCAGCATGTTGTTTTCTACGTGTGTGCAGCTGACCTCTCACCACTCTGGGCAACAGCTGATGCAGACTTCAGCAGGTAAAGCAGAGCAGACATAAATAACAGAGCCAGTTTACTTCTCATGCCTCCCCCCTCCCCTACCTTCTGATAAGCCAGCTGAAGATAGTTGTAGGGGATCCTCCTGTGGAAGTCCTGCACGACATCCTCGCTCACTTTATGCACAGACTGGGTGCCAAGTTTCTCATCGATGCACGTGTTCATGCACGCCGCTCTCCGGAGCACCACGTCGGGGAAGCCCAGGTCCGAGAAGGTTTCATCAAAAGGATGCTGGTCCTGGCACCTCAGCCGGCACCGGATTTTGGTGCGCCGGACTTCTCTGTAGCTGCTGAGCGCGCCCTCCATGAAGTGCACCACGTTTGTATAGTCGCTGTTGTAAAACGCCTGCACCGCATTGTCGTACAAAAGGTCGTAAGGCTCCAGAAAAGCTGCTGAGGATGACAACACGGCGGTGAGCAGGACTACTGAGAAGATAGCAGCCGGTGAGAAGTTTCCATCCATCCTCTGCTTCGGTTAGGAGCGACACGCGGAGAGCAGAGCGAGCGACTGTCTGTCACAACAACTATCAGCTTGTAGAGTCCATTTAAAAGCTCCTCGCGGAGACACTCGCCGGACCAGAGCGGAAATAATGTTGCTTTAGTCGGGGACACACATTTTGTTATGACCCCTCTCTGGCTCCGGTAACTCCTCCCCTCCAAGACATGAATGGCCAGAGCACAATCACACAAGGGTCCTTCAGGGGAGTCCCGTGGGTCGCCTCAAACACCAGCAGTAATACTTTTATTTCACGTCATTTCTACACGCGATTTTTTTTAATTTTTTATTGGTGCGTTAAAAACAACTTAAGTTGTTAAGTTAAAACTCAAAAAGTTCCGCTGCAGATCTGAGGAAACATTGAAATGATAAAGGCTGGATAAAGTGACGACAAAAATGCCTGAAAAAGAAACTTTCCTCTGTTTCCACCAAATACGAAAAAGCGATTTTTTCCCCCTGCATAGACCATGCAGCAATACATTTTTAAGTGATCATTTAAAACTATTTTGTCAATACAGCCCTGTATTTAAGTAACATGTGTTTTACAAGAAAATGACACAATGGTGATAAATCAACAAGTTTGTATTAATCTCATGTTCTTTTTTGGGATGAATTTGTTACATATGACTACAGATGAAAAATAGCCTGTTGTTTATTAATGTGCACGGTCCCAGTTAAAGTCCTCCTCCAGGCAAGTATATAAAATACTCTGCTATGATTAATATTTAGTTTAACATGGTTTTCCACAAAAAAAGTAAAAAAAAAAAAAAAAAAAAGTTTAAGAAAAAGTAAACTTTGTTTTTAACTCTGAAAAGGGGCTGGAAGCACATCAACTCTTCTCCCTCATTAAAAAATTCTGGATCTGGCCTCAGGCCCCGCCCACTACTGCTGCCATAGTTACGCTATGGAATGCCCCAGCCACAAGTTGACTTGATTGGTTCCTTGGTACATAATGATGTCATAAAACCTGGCTGTCTGAATCCAGACCGCTGTTGGCACACTGCAGCCATGGTGTTGACTGCTCATTTCACTCATGATATGTCTTGTCTAAAAAAACACCATGCAGACATGTTAACATGGTTAAAAAATACATAGGCTACGTAGATAGTTTCAATGTTGTTTTTCTACATAATCTATTATGGTGAGATATGCATATAGGGCCTACAAATACTTGCTGTATGTCTTCTGGAGGTTTCTTTTGTTTAAGACACAATCACTTAAAGGAGACTGTCTCCCTCTGGAGGCTGTTTAAGTTATAAGCAGTTTGATCACCAGATGGTTTTCAAACCAACATACATCTCAGCTCTGTACAAACAGACATGTCTGAATCTTAAATAAATAAACAATATCACATGTTGAGGAGCTGTTACCCCAATATTCTCTTTGAAACTACAGAGGCAGCAAGTATGAAGTCAAGCAGGTAAAAACTATAGACTGGATACAAAGATATATATTAATGCAGTCTATGGTAAAACACTCTTGTGGACCTGTCCTATTATAGATATAGGCTGCTGTACTGTTTTAGCTGTAAATGAATAGAATAGAATCTTTATGGTCAATGTGTACACAAGATTAAGATCACAACCTCCGTATCAATGCTATGAAAAATAAAATAAAATAATAATAATAATGTAAAAGTACAAATAGGTAAAAATAGCAATAATGTGGCAGTAAAGTTATAACATTATAAACAGTATCCTGAAATAGTGCAAATAGCTTGGATATATGCAATGCAGCATTAAAAACTAAAATAGTATAAACAGACAAATGTTATGTGGAAATAATCCCATGTAATTGTTTTTATTTTCATTAGTTTTGTGAAGTTTAGACTGGGGGCAAACTTTTATTATTTCAATGAAATACAGTATGTTTGTTTATCAATGTCAAGCAAAAGCTTCTTTTTTTTTTTCCCAAAAAATTAATGCAATTTAAAAACAAAATGTTAAAGCTACTACATTTGAAATGGACCACTAGAGGGCGGCACATGTTATTTTCAGCAACATAAACTCCGAAGTCCACCTGTAAGATCTAAAGTCCAGTTTGTGCTGTGCACCATTTTATATAATAAATTAAGTGAGTAAGTGAATGTGTGAGAGGGAATCAAAAAAGGTTTTGATACTTCACATTGCTGAGGTGTCACGCTCTTCACTGTAAAGACGAATGTAATCTTTAAAGTTTAAAACTCAAGGTGATGGGATCCACTCACATTATTCTTTTGGGGGGTGAGGTCAGAAAACACAGAGGTGTCTTTTAAATGATTTATCCATGCGTATATATGTTCAGACTTTGATTTATTTATTCAAAGGCAATCCTTTCTCTTGTGTAGTTGTCTCCTGTCTTTTGTATCCTTTGTAACAAAATGTGAAAAGTACATCTACCCAGTTTGATGTAACGCTCCTCAGACATAACACTGACTCTCAGCGTGGTTTACACAGAAATGCTTACTCCCCTTCCAATTAATTCTCTACTGAGATACAGTGGCTGTATTTACAATATTTAGAGGGTAAATCAACAGCAGATACAAGAGGAAGGAAGTGGGTTCAGTGCCAGGAAAGCTCTTATTACTGGGAGCACTCTCGGCTTCAACAGGATCCGCTTTGTCGCAGTAAACAACAATTTAAACTGAACCAAATCACAATTAATCAACAAAGTAAAACAAAAACACTCAGGTATTGTTATTATTCGACTGTTGCATCAGATAGAACAAAAACCTTACTTAACCATTTTGTTGTTTTTTATCATTTCAATTCGCTTGTAAACCTAAAATGTGGACACCAGAATTTTATCAAACAAACAAACACACTATGATTAAATAATCAGTGTGATTATATAAACTGGAGTGATAAGTATTTGAATGTCAGCAGTGATTTATTGAGTTATATACAAAAGCTTAATACTGTTGATTAGAACTAATAATACTGTAAACCTGAGTGAAGAAAACAAAATAATTTTATTTTTATTTTCAAAATGTACATACTATTATCTTTCAAACTGCCACATAACAATAAAAACAACCAAATTACATGAAAATACAACAATAAAATACAAAACTTCAGTCATAATTAATAACATACACAAACAAATCTATTTTAACACCAGTTTGAAACTGAAGAGGAATGAATTGTACAGCAAAGTACACCGTAAAAGTACAGAAATCTTGCCACAGAGTGTCAAAACTTTATGTCTACACTGTAAACTATTGAAACAAGTGCTCTTCATTGGTAGTTGTGAAGAGTAAGTTCATTAGACCTGAAAGAATTGATTGATTAATATGCAAGTGTTGTGCTGGAACAGAAGAATTTGAGCTATAAAATGGGATTCAGAGTCAAGACAAACAGCCTGATGTTGTGTGTAATCCTGATCCTGATGCTTGATGTTCAGTATTTATGATCCTGCAGTGGGACACTTTCCTCATCGTAGAAACACGACCTGCTTCAGTTCGTAAATTCACGTGCTCTAAACGTAGTTGGACCTGGAGTTGGTGTTGGGGAGGAGGTGGTTGGAGCTGATGGAGCCGGTCGCCCGCGAGCATCTCCGACAGCTCAGGAAAGCACCGCCGGCCATAGTGAGGAGGCCGCCCGCCCAGCTGACAAACACAGCCTTACCAAACTCAAAGCTGCAGAGAAAAACACACACGTTTAGACACACATGTATGTACAGAATCAACTGTGTGTGTGCGTGTGTGTGTGTGTGTACCTTTGCAGGCGGTGGGATTCATGGAAGATCTGAACGATCATTTTGACGTACCAGGAGGTTATGATGAGGGTCAATAAACCTGAACAAAGAAAATGCATCATATTGTTCATCACAGAAGGACTCATTTAAATGCTGCTCATCCTTTTGTAAGACACTACTTGTACTTGTGTTTTTTCTTGTGCAGTTTGCTTATTGTTTTAGGGATGACAGATGGAGGATAAACAGAAGTTGAATGAATGATGAGGAACTTCCTTTATGATGACCGTTGCTCAATATGATCCACTTTTTCTTTCTTTTTTGCCTTAATTGATAGCACAGCTGACAGGGAAGGGGCGAGAGAGAGAGAGAGAGAGAGGGGACAACATGCAGCAAAGGGCCACAGGTGGTATTCAAACCCAGGGTCACTGCAGCAAAGACTGTAGCCTTTGTACATGGGCCGTGCGCTCCACCACTGAGCCACCAGCGCACCCCATCCTCTATACATTTTCTGAGGATTACTTTATAGAATTTCATGAGGTTTGAATTATGAAAAGATTAAGGCAATATCTTTAGACTAACCTAATATAGGAGCTAAAATGTCCCTCTAATACTGATGTGCAGATTATATTTCTGCTCATGTTGCTGCAGGAAATAGCAGGGTCAGAATTTAAGACATGAGCTCCCCTGAAAATATGATTTTTGACATTTTGAGGTTCTCTAAAATATTGACAATATGCTATTTTGCCATGCATTTTTATTTTTCTGTATCTTCTTCATCATGTATCATGTGTAGAATCAGGTTATTATTATTTATGTATGATTCATGCACTTTAATAAAAATACCGGTGTACTTGCTCTTGCCATCACTATCAAAGCGTGTCAGCGCAATATCAAAAACTTCACTCAGCCTGGACTATCAATGCTCATGCATGCATGTGTTGTTATAGGCTGGTTTGTTGATACCTCACATTTGATGTCTTAATTGTACAGAGACATAACAGACAATTCTATGGTTTAACTTTTTTTTTTAAGTTTTAAAGGTGCCATTTAGGTTGTTTATAGGATGAAATATTTGACATGCTTGTAAAAGAAATGTTATTCATGACTTTCTAATCACTTTTGTTTAATTCTGGTTTTATGGTGTATTTTTGTGTTAATCTTTCTGAAATGAAGGTTAATTAAAAAAAAAGTTCTGTTGCTGCTGAACCCACCTGCAACCATGAACATGATTCCTCCGATCATAGCTGTTGTGGATTTGCTGTCAGCTTTGCCGTCCATGAAGCGGGTGCACTTCATTCCCACCGTGGAGACCATCAGCGCCACCACGGAGAGGAAGATGCTGAGCAGCATCACGGCCCTGGTCGCCTGGACCTCAGCTGCAGGAGCAGAAGGAATGTTGGTACACATGTAAACTTCTCATTGTTACAGTCTGTCATTGTGGGACATGATCTCTGCTTTCTATAAAATATTGCATATTACTTCTTTCTGTAACTGTATGTATTACACTCGTGCAGACTTTTTCTGGTTAATGCTGTGGGCTTTTCAATATTCAGGATGTTTATTGT
>JAOVVB010011209.1:0-16722 GCA_028570985.1 Heterobranchus longifilis | reverse complement strand
CTCCACAGACCTGACATGCGGTCTCCTCACGGGACAGCAGGACCGCGAGACCACCTCCTCTCTGTCTGGTTATTTTGGTCCGCACCCGAGTGCGATTGCTGTGTTCACACCTGCCCAAACAAACCAGGGTTTGTTTCAAGCGAACTAAACACAGCAGGTGTGAAAGCGCCCTAAGATGGTGATCACGGTAAACATTACACCTGCACATCAGCATGTTAGCATTGTGAGCATGTTAGCATGCTGACGTTAGCATTTAGCTCAAAGCATGGCTGAGTACAGCCTCACAGAGCATGGCTGTACTTTCAGTTTACAACACATTTCGTCCACATGCACATCAACTCTAAGATTAATGTAGAAGGGTTAATGCAACACACCCTACATTTTTCATTTCTATGCATCTGTTTTAATAAACATAACTGGACATCACATTTCTACATGTGCTTTCTCCCCCGCGGTCCTTTTAACCACGTTCAATCAGAAACTCCTACTTTTGACAGTTTTTTGTTTCTTTGTATTGATGGTTAAATTGATCTTAGACTTAATCCCATCTTAAGAGCCACAATCCTGTTTCGACCTTAGTTGTTGTCGGCTTCTCAAATCCTTTGTTTGACTGGGTGAGGCAGAGCCAAAACCACCACTGTCACTTTCAATCGACAGGATCTCGGTTGTCGTTTGATTGGCGCTCCGGTCTTTTTTTTTGGGCCGTGATTCAGACAAGATGTTTCCACTTTGGAGGACTGTAAATGTAAAATGCCATAATAAGGTTGCCAGCACATTATTTGACACGCACGCACACATGCACGCATGCATGCATGCACGCACGCACGCTCGCACGCTCACACGCACGCACGCTCACACGCACGCTCACACGCACGCTCACACGCACACCTGCAAACCAGTTAGAGAGCTGGGATTCTCATCAGCTGAAGTTCTTCTGTCTGTTCACTTTGCTGTTTTATGTTTTTCATATCTCATCAATCATTTGTTCTGTTCTGTCTCTCCTCTTCTCTCATTTTCTCTCCTCTTCTCTCCTCTCCTCTTGTGGATGTGTGAGGGGTTAATGCTCCAGTGAGGGTGTGAGTGTGGATGGATGAATGAAGTGTTTCTATTTTTCCAGTTATTCTCTGTACTGGTGCTTTTTAAGTGAGATATTTCATTAAAGAACATCAAAAAGTAAGCATTTTCTCTTCTCTTCTCTCCCTTTCTCTCCTCTTTCTTCTCCTTTTCTCTTTCCTTTTCTCTTCTCTTTCCTTTCCTTTTCTCGTCTCTCTTCTCTTTCCTCTCCTTTTCTTCTCCTCTTTTCTTTTCTCTTCTCGTCTCTTTTATTTTCCTCTCATTTTCTCTTCTCTCATTTTCTTGTCTCTTCTCTTCTCTTCTTTTTTCTCCTTCTTTTCCCTTCTCTTCCTTTCTCTTTCCTCTCATTTATCTTATTTCTTCTCTTCTCTTCTCTTCTCTTCTCTTTTCTTTTAAAGTAGGAATACAGATGTCGAGGCCATTTGTCGAGATGGGGGTACTAAAGAGGGGGACAGTAAAAATCTCAGTCCAGTGTAGAACATGATCCTCAATGCCCTGTTAACCATCGGCTGACCTCTGCTGATCTTTCCTTCCACTCTCCCTTCCAGCTTTTTCTCCCTCTTTATCTATTTTCCTTCTTTCTTGTTCTCATTCTCTCAACCTCTCATTCTTGCTCACACTTCATATATTCAACCCATCATCACCTTTAGGTGTTCTTTTTCTTTCCATCCTTTCCCAGTTCATGCCTATCTGCTTTCCCTACAGATAGAATTGGAAAATATATTTTTTCTTTTTTTGCTCAAGGTATTTTTATTGGTATTTAAAGTCACAGTAAAATGCAATAAATCACATATACAGTTGGATAGACACAATATATAGGAAATTAATTTTTTTTCCTTCCATTTAAGTCGTGGCTAATAGAGCTGCAAAAGCTGTCATATATTTTGCCTGGCGACTAAGACGCATATCGTGTGGAGCTATGAATACTTCCAAAATATATGAAAATGTTTTAAATATGAATTGCCAGAAACAATTTAGTTTTGGACAATCATTTGGCATCTTTTGATTTGATGGATTAGGAAAATAATATCCAGCCAAAGTCAATTTTAAAAAGTGATGCGAAATTACCCTATAGCATTTTTCTTCTGTGTCTTTTAATATTTGTGGTACTGCAGAATGAAATTCTTTTGTCCTTTTGTGGAAAACCACACGCAGTAGAGGCCTTAAGCGAGTGTAAACCAAACACTAAGAATGATTTGTGGACAGTTTAATCCATGTCTGCTATTTACAGAGCAGGACTCACTCTTTTCCACTCACTTACCAATCCGCTGACCCGGGCTGACCTTAACATCTTAGGAAGCATCTCTTTTTCCACTCATTTCCTCTACGGCTCTCATTCAGTTGCTCCCCGGAGGATTCGGTGTCCACAAATCCCCAGAACGTGGGCTCTCTCTCTCCCCCTGATAAAGCCCTCATGTGTCACCAGAGACACGCGTGCTAGCCTATTAGCATGCTAAGTAGCCCTCTCCAAATTCCTCTGATAGTTTTTAATGAAGCCACTTGCTGCAGGGATCAGAGCGGCTGTGTTAAATTTAGGCTTTCATTAACCTCTCTGTGTCTCAGTTTCCTGCTATTGTCAGACAGCAGGCGCAAGTGTGGCGCACAGCAAAGGCTTTAGGAGCGCGTGTGTGTGTGAGCGTGCGTGTAAAGTTAGTGCTCCGATGAATCGGAGAGCGGAGATGATCCGAAGGATCGTCACGTCAACCGCGAGAGACGGATAGCTGGTAATAGATGCGTCGAAGGATGGAGCAGTAGGATGTATAGATAGACGGAGGGATGGACAGGAGGTGTGAAATGAAAGCACCTGGTCCAGAGAGGGAGGAGGCCAATCTTAGGAGGGGATCAAGGGGTCGTGACCCCTGACAGGTGCGGAGGATGGATGCCATCGCTGGAGCATTCATGAGGGCCAGATGAAGACCGCAGAGATAGGAAAGAGTTGCCCACACGGAGGAGGGAGGAGCTGCAGGGGGGAGATCACAACTCAACACTTCACCAATCCTGCTTCCTGCACTCTGTGTGTGCGTGTGTGTGTGTGTGCGTGCGTGCATGTGTGTGTGTCATGTGCTCACACTTCAAGGATCCTGTATCAATGCCCACTTTTAGCGCCAAGTGCTTTTTAAAGGCCTCTTTCAAATTCAATTTGGAACTCATCCCACTAATTTCTTGTCAAGAAACCTTTTTTTTTTTTTTTTTCTCTGCAAACCAACATATCACTCAGTGAATCTAATTCATCCCATGTTTGCTCAGGTCCATATATGGTATATTTGACTTATGTTAATGACAGCTTCTGCTGCCAAACCAGAAGAATATAAATATACTTCAGAGTTGAACATAAGGGAATCACTTTCCTGTCAGTCTCACACGGAGACTCCTGCTGCTTGCAGGCTCGATTTGAAATCAGCAGTCAGAGAGCAGTTTGGTTACTCTTTGGTTGCTGCATTATGAAAACTATTTAACTCGGCAGACATTTCACATTTATCAAAAATATTTGTTTAAGAAAACACAAGTTTGTGGTTAGAAGTAAAGACTATCTGAAACAATTCATGCATAACTGATTCATTGATTGACAGGAAAATAACTGGAAACTATTTTGAGGAGTTCAAGTAATTTTTCAAGCAAAAATGGCAAACATTCCTCTATTCCCGCTTCTCAGTTGTGAGCATTTGCTGCTTTTTGGCGTTTTTGCCTTTTTTCTGACAAAACAAGCAATTTAAAAACCTTCGGAAAAAAATTAGGATTGGCATTTCTCGTGTTTTTTTTTTAATTTTATAGACCAAATTATTCATCAGCTGGCTGTGACCATTCTCATTATCAGTCTGTTTAATAGGACCCTTGGAACTTTAAGAAGATTTTTACAATGCATAATTGTTGTGTATAGTGTGTGTTGTCTTATTTGCCAGTGCCAAAGACAAATTTCCATTTTGTGCAAATCTTGAACTGAATGAATTCATCGAGAAAATACTCAACAGATTCGGCGAAAATGAAAATAATTGTTAGCTTGCAGCCCTAATAAAGACAGAGATTGAAAGATGAAAGTCGCAGGACAGGATGAGTTGAGGCAGTACTGGCTGAGATTATGCACCAACGACCTTTGGCACCTCGCGGGTACTTCTCACGCCACCTTTGCAATCTTTTCCACAATGGCAATAAATGTCAAGAAGACGTGTCAGACGAAACACACGCACATAAACCCCCATCCTGATGAGCTTGAGACGAGTACAGAACGTACAATGAAGTGCTGCATAAATTCAAAGGCACTGCAGGAACTGATGGGAATCTCGTGGCTTCCAGCTAATTAGATTGAAGAAGAATGAGGAGTGAAGAAGGGAAAGAGGTTGAATTGGGTGACATCTGATTGGTGTGTTATGGCTCTGAGTGAGGCATCAGCTGGTGGTTGGAGTTTGGTCAGTGGCTGCTCATGTGTGGTTGTGGGTAATTGTAAGTGTGTGTGTGTGTGGTGCAGAGGATCTGGCAAATCTTTGCTGACGGAGGCCAGGATGCCAGGCACCACCGGGAATGTTGAGAATGCTGGATGCCCTTTCACAATGACCTGTGTTTGTCGTGTGTGTGTGTGTGTGTGTGTGTGTGCGTGTGCGTGCGCGTGTGAACGAGTGAGAGATAAGTGAGAGACGTAAGGGAGTAAGCAAGTGGCCTTGAAGAGTTTATAAGGTATCCCGTATAAACACGGTGACCCTGTAGCGATGCTCTAACAGCCGAGCGAAATGGACTAATACATTTTCCATGCCTGCCGTTGCAAATAGACCCTCATTATACGGAGGTTGTTTCATTTAAAAGGCATGTAACCGCGCATGCTTGGGGTTTAACGCGGAACTATTTCTAGTTTTTCATTAAAATTCTCACTCTGTGTTTGGCCATTTTGTCTGTGAGCTGTCTAATTAAAAAATATCTCAGGAAATCAAGATCAGATTTGGACACTGAACTTGTGGTATGAAATAAACAACAGATGTTTTTGGGGCTAATTAAGTCAACTTTTTGTCTTTTTTGGTCTCTTTTGTCGTGTTTTGCTAACTCTTATAAGTCTAATAGTTAAAAAAAAACTAAAAAAACTTCCAAGTATAGTCAGCGAGTGGAAGTAGGCAGCTACAATGTTTGCAATCTTCTCTGTGCATTTTAAGGGAGCCGTGTAGTGGTCATTTTTCTCCATGATAAGTCTATCTGTTATTTATGCCCTTGGCATGGAGAATCCAGCCTTGTGTTTAGCATCCGTCATGCTCTTATCAGAGCTGTTGGGGGTAAAGGCTTCCTGATCGATCGGCTGCTCCTGCTAAGTGGGCAGCCACCAATTTGTTAAACGGACAACCCAGAAAAAGGCGATTTTACTCTCGGAGGAGTAGCTCGTTTGCCGTGGCACATAGATCACTTTTGGGAACACTAAAGCTCAGGAGTGTCTTGCAGCAGAGGAGTGAAGGCCATGTTTGGAGGAGTGTGGAATGCTTTGGCCCGTTGTCGTCCCGCTGGTCCGGTGATGGTGGTGTCGGGTTGACTGCGATCCCGAGTTACTTGCATTCCCATCGTCCCCTCCCTAAAAACATAACACCGAGCGGCCCAGTACTGCTGGATCATGGCATCAACCCACCAGCCATTATTGTCCCACCAATGTCTTTTCTGTCATATAGACAGAGACACGCTAATCCCTCTGTCCACACAAACATCAGGTGTCAGAGGGGGTAAGATGGGAAGGACACAGTCACCTTGTGTTTCCAGACAAATGGATAAACAGACAGACAGACAGCAGACTGAGGCTCAGCCAAGACCCTCAAAACAAAGCCCACCGGAAGGAGCTTGGCATATTTTAGGATTAATGTTATCGTCCTCTTACACAAAAGCATATTTGAATGTTACCATAGCCTTAAACATGCATGCATATGTGTGTCAGCAACATACACACACACACAAGCTATTCTTGTCTCGCCACTGGGCTTGGGCGGTATCTGTTTTTTCATACCTTCATACTGTCTTGCCATTTTACTGCGGTATACGGTATATGACGGTATTTGTGTGAAAAAAAAAAGAAAGTTGTTTACGTGTCGTCTTGTGGACAGACCTGACAAATACTTATAATCTTCATCATGATATAGATATTTCAGCATACTTTTGCTCTGTTTATCGCAATTATATCACGGCAAAAATCTGTTTAATTTGGGTTCATACTGCTGTAGCAGCAGCCGCCCTCATGCCCTCCAAACTCCATTCAGAAAACAAGTGTTTTAAAAGTCGTTTGCTTGTCGTCCTGCAGACAGACACGACAAAGCATTAATTCATACTTTTTACAAATCTGCATCACGCTGTAGTCATTTCGGCATACTTTTTAGCCGTTTATTGTAATTAAAAATCATAATCTGTACTTTAAGTAGTAACAATCATCCAGTCAGAAATTTACTTTCTGAAAAAAGTAGTGAAATTCACCGAGCTGCGTTCCTCCGAGTGATGTTATGAATTCAGACGCTGTTTAGTTTTCAGACGTATCTGGGACTTCCACAACAGGTACAAAGCAGCACTAGTTG
Source organism: Heterobranchus longifilis (assembly GCA_028570985.1). Taxonomy (NCBI): domain Eukaryota; kingdom Metazoa; phylum Chordata; class Actinopteri; order Siluriformes; family Clariidae; genus Heterobranchus; species Heterobranchus longifilis. The sequence goes on along the minus strand of JAOVVB010011209.1, from coordinate 10,123 downwards.
TTATTTCCACCATGTTTGATGAAAGAAACGTTGCCTACAGCTCTGCACTGGCGCGAGTCCCGCAAGTAACGCGAATACACACACACGCGATACAGCATCTCCGTATAAAGAGGAGCATCTGTATTTTGTGAGGGTATTGAAATTCATACCGCGGCATTTCTAAGTACCCTGGTATACTGTAATACCGTGATACCGCCCAAGCCTACTCACTCATCTGAAAAAGTGCAGAGCTGGTTATGTTACATTGGGATGGGCCGTGGAGGATTTGCAGGGCAGATTCTGAAGCTGAATAACCTCTCAGCCAGTTTAATGTCACTGTCACTGTTGTTGGCGCTGTGCTGTGCTGCTGACTGCACAACTCCTATTAAACTTAAACTTCCCCATTATGGGAATAATTGTTCTGGTTAGGTGGAATGTGGGCTCAGTCTGTGTGTGGCCAGACATCGCCTGCCTGCAATGCGGCTCTAAATGCTCAGCTTCCCTCGGGAAAGGTTTTGCGTTGCCGTGCTTCACACACGCTGACCCTCGCGGCTGCTTGCATTGGAGAACACAGAGCTTCAGTTCTTTTGTCTGCATGAGATTCAGTTTCAATGACTTTTTTTTTGGAAACGCGATAATGATGTGAAAGCGGTTACAATCAGCCTCATATAAACTGTGGAGGAGGACACTGATGAACAGAGAGCAAGAAGAGGAAAAGCAGAGGATGAATGTAGATTAATTTTGTCATTTAAATGGATGTTTCAAACAGAAAAAAAAGATTCTGCAAATAATTGCCATGCTGACAGGACTATGCCTCCACTGTCATTGTTTAGACACATAGCCAACGGAAAAACCATTGAATTACCAGCCAGTGTGGTTTGTTCTCCTGAACTTTATAAAGTCCTGTGTCAACACTTCCCCCTTTTCCAAATTCCACTCAAAAGCCTCAGGAATCCTCCCCACTGTATCAGCTATACCCTCCGATAGAATCGTCTCATTGTGAAAATCAGGACTTTCTGTAGTGAGCAGTTGTGGTCCATTGGATAAAGAGGATCAAGGGAGATGAGGCTCCTCTAAAAAAAAACAAAAAAAACATTATGTTGTCTACTCTACTGCATGATACCACGATAATAGATTTTGTCATTTTCTATATGTGCAAAAAGGGAACGGATGTGGATTTTAGCACAATAGCTGAGTTTAAGTATAAGTTGTCAAATGACATAAAATACTAAAATCAACAATGAATTGATCCTTCCAACAAGTATTCTGTGTAGCCAAAGTCTGCTATACTGTAGCTTATTCCTTTGTGTCATCGAGCTCCGCTGATGTTCAAAAACTGTTCAAAACAGATCCATGTGCCACACTGTTGCACTGGGCTCATGGACACTGTAGTTAATTTAGAGTCAAATCCACTGAGCTGCTAGCACACCAAACGTGTATTAATCTAATCCACGGATGAAAATAGTTTGCTAAAAACTATAGTGCCCAGCTGTTTTTCGAAATAATTTAGCCTTTTTAACCGCGTCCAGTATTTTATTTTTTATTTTTTGTAACGTCTTTATTTATAACACAGATGTATGGAATTTAACCTAAACCCTGTTGTAACCAAGTAGTTTTGTTGCGCCCATGTGCAACGATCAGAATGTAAAGCGCTGTCGCAGTTCGACCGCTCGTTTTTCGACATTGCGATAGAAACAATATCGAAAAATATATATACGATAGACATTTTCATATTGTTATGATGATATGTATTGTCATATCGCCCAAGCCCTAGCTTGGCGTTATTGCCACAGACAAGGTTAGGAAGTCACAAAGCATTGAGAGACAGACTAGTTTTTTTTGGCTTGTCACGGAATATGTCATGTTTATCCTTCTAATTGATTTTTGCATTCACAGACGAATGCAGAACTTGAGTCTTTTTCTAAGGAAATCCCAAATCATTACGTCCGTGTGGCCTGGCATGTTGCAGTAAAGTGTGCAGAGTGTGTTTGGCGTGCAGTCACTCTCTGATGCCTATCACTGTGATTAGAAGTGTCATTAGTTCCAGCTCTGCCAGCTCCAGCAGAGCCTGAAAAAACATGTTTATCTATGGACACATGAAGTATAAGAACATATGCACACACAAACACACACTCTGAGCCATTCAAGCATGAGAATGTGTGTGTGCCACATGCAAACAGACATGCAATCACCAGCCTCTACACTCTCACTCTCTTGTGTTTGTTGTTGTGTCTGTTTGTGTGTCTTGTCTCTGTGTTGCTGTGTGTGTGTGTATTTTACATGGTGCATTTACCATCTGTTTGTCTTTGCCATATGTTTATAATTTATGACGGTCTAATAGGGGATTTAAAACACATTAGGATCCAACTCTTTCTGCGCCTCTTGCTATAGGAAACACAGTTTACATTTCTCTGTATTAATGGACAAAGACTGGTTAGCGTGGCTGCCTGGTTAGATTTGTGTACTTTTCTCTGCATAAGCAGATGCTTGTGTGTAAACACTCCTCCTCCAGATGGGACATCAAATGGATCTCTGCATGGCCAAAAAGAAAAACGTGTCCTTGAGTGCTTTTAATAGATGATTTATTGATACAGACTGTGTATGATATCTCATTTGGCTCAGAGGATCTTCTCACGCTTTTGGACCAGACATCAGTGTATCTTGTGTAAAGTTGGCACGTTGATGATATGATCATTTCATGTCACAATTATCCTGGCCAATTTAATTGTGATTTACAATATTATCCCAATAATCAACAAAATATGCTTAAAACACACTGGATACATTTTGCTTTGTTGTGACTTTTTTCTCGAAACATTACAACTTTTTTCTTGAAATATTCTGACTTTTTTCTGGAAATATTACGACTTTTTTCTAGAAACATTCTGACTTTTTTCTAGAAACATTCCGACTTTTTTCTGGAAATATTACGACTTTTTTCTAGAAACATTACGACTTTTTTTCTGGAAATATTACGAATATTGAAGGATTACGACTTTTTTCTCAAAACATTACAACTTTTTTCTTCAAACATTACGACTCTTTGCTTGAAACATTATGACTTTTAAAACTTTTTTTTAAGGAACAACTATTTTTATTGCATCACAGATAGGACACTGTAGTAAACAATTAATTTGTGAGGATATTCACGATATTCACGATTATCCCAATAATGAAATTCACTACGATCAACTTATTGTGAATGTTTTTTTTATCGCGATCCACGATAAAATCGATTATTGTCCCATCCCTAGTGTAGTGTAAATATTAAATAAATTATTATATATACCTGTTTCCAACTCAGTCCTACAATGCTCGTATTCTCGAGTTTTTTTAGCCTCTCTGGGGTTGTTTTTTGTCATGTGTGCAGGAGTCTCCATGTACTCAGATTGTAATGTCTCTTGTGTGTTGTGGAATGTGTTTGAAGAGTTGGTAGGAGTGCGCTGCCCTCTGCCCCTCTCTCTCCTTCATGCTGTCTGAAGTGTCTTGCCCTTGCCCCTCCTGTGCCGCCCCTCCACCCTTTTTCTCTCCCCGCACCAGACCTCCCCTCATGCCCTCTGCTCCTTGGACGTCTGCGCTCTCAACCCCATAGTGCCTCCTCCCTTATCATCCCCATCCTTCTATCGTAAACCCTGACCCTTCTTTGTGCTCCATCTTCACCTGTTGTCCATGCTTCCCTCTCTGTCTGTCTCCATCTGCGTCAGTGCTGCAGATGTCTCTTTATCGACGGCTCTTCTTAAAACCCCCACCATCCCTTCGCTGCACCTCTTCGGCCTCCTCGATCCGAGAGCTTGACGTTCGGGTACAGAGGAATGTGTCCGAGGCTGGAGGTCCACTCCGTGATGAACGGTCAAACACACATACACAACTTAGTGTTTTCTGTTTGAAGGAAACGGCAATATTATGGTGTGAAGACAGATGGCTGCCAGTTCTCATCATCTTCTCAATAACTTGACCTCACATCTGGCCCGAGGGAACTTCCACAGAGCAAGGTGCATGTGTGTGAGAGGTGCATGTGTGCATGTGTGTGTGCAGAGGGTAGAGGTTGGATCCCTGCAGTGCAGTTTATAGGACCTCAGTTATTAGATTACTGAAACATAAACAAGGGGCTGTCATTGGAAATGCTGATTCATTTAATGGATTATGATCCTTTTATGAGCAACTTATGCCGACTTTACACCAAACGACTTCTCATGAGAGTTGTTTGCTGGAGTTTTGGCGCACTCCCGTGATCGTTTGGTGCACGGTGGTTATAAAACTCAGTCTGAAACGGTCTTTTTCTCGCCTTGACCTTCTGATAAAATTAACAACGTGCGCTCTCTCCAGCACCAAAACAAGCAGTAAACCCGGTGGACAGTAAACACGGAGGGGACTCCGGGGAGGAGTAAGAATGCAAACAAGTCTCTTGGACTGGAAACGGAGGAGAAACTGGTGTTGTTGTGGAGTGAACAAGAGTCTGTGTTTAATTCAGCATGTATCTGATCCACCAACCAGCACTTATTATTGGGAGAAATCTTAACTTTTGAAACAGTTCGCCTCTCATTCCCACAGTCAAAATAGCACAGCTAACCAATGGAGGCTGGTAGCAAGTTGAGGCGACAAAATCCAAAATGGACAGATACATGCGAATACAGTTTATCTTTATGAATTATGTTGATGTCGAATTGACAAGAATACTGTTGACGTGACGTCTTTTATCTTGTGTTTCTAGAGTCTAGAGATGTTTTTTGCGGATACGTAAGGGATTGCTAATATGTCATATTTCTTAAGGGAGTTTGGTGTAATATTTTCCAGCAGGATAGGAAAATAATCTCAAGGAATATAGTTGTAGTCTTGCAAATAGTGACCAAACAAGATCCGCAGTCTTTGCAAAACCGTCTAGTCTGTGGCTAAAAACTCACATTGTCTTTAGATGTGAGGGTGTCTTTAGTGTTTTTAAAGTCTTTTCAAAGTCTTCAGTGATTCCCAACCTTTTTCCTGAAAGGACCCCTTTTCTATCATTGAGTAAACTGACAACCCCTGACTAAGCAACATATTTTATGGATATTTCATATTCTATTCAATGCATAACAATAACAGTACAGAACAATTGATAAACTGTACAATTAATCCAAATAGTGAACACAATAACTGCAGGAAGATTCTGTAAATCAGAGATGAGTTTTCCTGTTATTTTCAGGAACTTTTAATACAATCCACTTAATAGGCTTCTTTTTTGACAAATTCAGTGTTTTCTTCTCCCTGATGCTTGACCATTGTTCTATTAGCTCTTTGGGTATAGGCCAACTGTATATATATATTTTTAAAGGTTGTCTTACACCCCTTAAAATCTCGCGACCCCCCGTTTTGTTCTGTATGGTACACATAAATCTTAAAGCTTATATCTAATCTTCTTCTAGAGTAATTTCATCTCTTTATCTGACTGTTCCTCCTCTATCTTCATCCACATGTCTGCCTTCATGGCCTTGTGTTGAGTTATAATTGGTCCGGGGTGTTGAGCTCGTAGAACGCTGGTGACCTTTGGGCCGGGTCCCTGAGAGAAAGTTCAACACCAGAAATGGAAACATCACTCTTCTGCTGGGCCACACAAACACAGCCAACCAGCAGCGCTGCAAACAACCAACGCCAAGGCTCTTTGGTTTCGAAGAATTAGATTGAGAAATGGAAGCAGAAAGTTGCAACACGCTCCTCTCTGGGAACAATATTGAAGTAATCTACAGATATCAGTCAACCTTGTTTGACAGAACGAGACATTTCCCCCCTCATCGGCCCAGATGTCCCTCTTGCAAGAAACCCCTTTAAAGGAGCGTGAGAGAAGTGATGGGCAACACCCATGTAGAAATGTAGATGCTCTTAATCTCTTTTACATAAGCACATTAGCGAGGAGAGGCTCATGTGTGGGTAGTTTACACCGAAGGTACAGTTATGTTCTGGCTGACAGCTGTTGAGGGCTGAAGACATTTTGGTCATTTCTTAAGTTAAGTGACCACTCCTGTCTGATGTATCGAGCCCCAGAGGTTTATTACTATGCCTCAACTCTTTTCCTCAATGTGGCAGATAAAAATTTAACTGTATGGAAAAAGGCAGTTCTGCATTTATGCTTTGTATATTCCTCTGAAAATACTCCCACACTTTGGGCTTGCCCCTGGCAGACAGCAAGACGACAACCCCCCATCGGTGACGGATGAATCTCACACTGAGTAAAACTTTTGATATCTTCCTCTTCTTTACCAACCCTTCACTCCATCTTCATCTTCAGAGAGAGAGAGAGAGAGAGAGAGAGACAGAGAGAGAGAGAGAGAGAGAGAGAGAGAGAGAGAGAGAGAGAGAGAGAGAGAGAGAGAGAGAGAGAGAGAGAGAGAGGCCAAGCTGCTCGGTGTCGGACAAGCTGGGCTTCCTGGTGGGTGATAAGTGACGGAGCAGGGCCCGAGTGGTCAGGGTCCGTGGGGAACAACTGTGGGGAGGCCCTGAGTGGTCAGAGGGCAGGTCAGAGGTCATGTGTGAGGAAGATGAAGAGAGACTGGGTCGAGGAGCTCCTCGAGGTACCACAACACAGATGGCGATGAGGGGTAATAAGAGAGGGAGCTGGTGTCACGGTGCAGGCCGAGGCATGGGAACTCCTGCAGAGATATTCTGAAAGTGTGTGTGTGCTGTGTGAGTGTAAGCCGGCTGTTCTCATTCATTTTTCATAGTAATTCCTACGACGCCACGCCCCGACGGTGCATCTGCAAAAAAGTGTCGGGAGAGAACCCGTTTCACGTACATAACTCATGTAATTGTGAGCCAGGAGGCCCAGTTTATTACGTGCCATGTTGACGTTTTATTTTGTATTTATTTGACTGTGCTCTCTAGTGGCCATAGTAATTATGACGGGAGTAAACAAGGAAGTGAGGTGACGTAAGATAAAAGACCAAGAAGTGGTGGATGGGTCCAACAAACAAAGAACTTTCACCCAGGAGACCAGTTAAACTAAGTCAACGTTGTTATTTTAAGTTAACCTGTGAATAAACTTCCCTTCGTAGATATGTGACGCCCTACGTCACATTCTGCATCACTACGTAACTGCGTCCAGTATTTTTTTTTAATTTATATCACACGGAAGTATGGATTTTAACCCAAACCCAGCTGTTTTTTCCTGACTGTACTAAGTAGTTTTGTCCCATTTATAGTCCCATTTCACGATGCTAATCACATGTTTAAAACAGCGACCGTCATGTATATATTCATATGAAACCGTTGACAGAACAGCAGTCATATTTCGTAAGATATCATACGAACCTGTTGATGAGAATGCATTAGTGTAAGTGAAACCTCTTTAAACTCGCCCTCCCACACTAATGAAGCACTCAAACACTCCACTCAAAGCATAATAATCAAAGAGGAAAGCTGTCCGACCGGGGCAATTAAGAGGTTTGTTTTCTGAATGCCTGTTTGAAGCAGCTGACATGCTCCCCATTAATCTTTCATGGAGCTCGAGGCAGAAAATCCACATTACGTTACAGATAGGTGCACATATTTGGGCAAGCTGTTTATTTACCATGAAATTCAAACTACAGGGTCGTTGGCTCCTATTCTAATTTGTGTCATATATGCTTTTCTGTTAGGCTCCGAGCTTCCCTATGTGGTCTCACGGGCTGCAGCGGTTGGCAGGTGTGACCAATTAGGATGTGTGTGTGTGTATAACTATGTGCATAAGTGTGTGTGAGAGAGAAAGTGAGGAAATCAGCCGTGTGTGTGTGTGGATGTCTGGATGCATGTTTGTGCTCATGACTGATTGTGCAGGGCTTTTAGCGCGTGTATGTATTTGCAGAGGATCACAGGACCAGACTTCAGCTGCGGGATGACCCCTAGCTGAGGTCCTGCGGGCCCCCGGGGGCCGACCGCTGAAGTGGGTCCCCGCTCTCTCAGTGGGTGCTCTGTAACAGCGTCCTGTTGGGTCACACTATAACTCTGTTAGCTGGAGTAATGAGATTTTTAAAGAGCATTATAAAGGTGTTATGTTCAAGGAGATACAATCTGAGTTGAGTTAAACTCAGGAAGCCGCACAAAACCAGAGAACATAAAGTCTGTTAGTCACATCATCAAACTCTGGTGTGTCTTTCTCTTTCTCCTGCAGCATGTGTTAGGCTAATTACCTCCCATCCTGCATGGCTCCTCCTCGTAATAAAAATCAAATCTCTCTGCGGACGAGCATTTCCTGTTTGGCAGGAAATTGACTTTAGAGATAAGGACTATTTGCATAAAGATGGCAGAAAGAGGAGAGTAGCATGTAATTATTTGCAGAGAGAAGGCTTGTTTCTACTCTAAGGTGAAGTCCTTCGGGTTATCTTTATACCAATCATTTGATTCAGCTGATTTTGTTTGATGTTCTCTTATCGGCCTATATGTCGGCCTAAGGACAGTTCTCATGCACTTGGCGTTGCATGAGAATCATTATGCAGTCCAAATGTGCTGATTTACTGAGATGCTATCAAAATGTTTAACCAATGTGATACAGACAGGGAATTTAACACAGACTCAGGATGTGTTTGGGATAATGTTTTTAGTATGTTGGAGATTATGAGACTAAATTGGAGGAATAGTTGGACATTTCACGCTCTCTTTGCTTTTATTGTGAAAGGAAGTAATGAAGCTGTAATGTGCTGCTGTTGACAATGTGGGAGGCAATACAGAGTTTGCTGTCTTGGTTCAGACTATGGAGCCTCTGTGTTAGTATTTTATTACCTTCATAAGTAAAAGCGCAACTAAAGCGCCATCCTCTTCCTTTGTGCTGTAAATCGAACCTTCATGTTTCCGGGAGATTGTACCGGCGGCAGACAGAATTGCATAGTGAAAGCAAGGATAGGGACCCAATCGAAATGCTGATAGTTTCATTATTCTGTTGCCATTGCATTGTGCAAATTAAGGCAAAAAAACTTATTTAGCCACTTTAACATGTTATATCATACAAAATCCATACAAAACCCACAAAATAACAGGTTGCGGTTTTAAAGGGGGTTGTGCTGGACCAGGGTGTTAATTAGCTAGCAAAGCTAAGCTAATCGGTTGCCTGCATCTTTACTACACAGACATGACAGTGGTAGACCGATCAATCTTCTTATCAAACTCTCTGCAAGAAACCGAATAAGCGTATTTACCAAAATGTCCAAATAGAAGCAATGCACCATTTTTGATTCAGTTAGCTAGTAAGTGATCTCATGACCTTGACGAGCTGTTATCACGTTCCTCCAGTCTTCAGTTAGCGCCTCACCAACAACCGCAGCACCAGCCGCCATCCATGCATTAGCGCGGGCTCACCTTCCAAAGACTGGCAGACTTTCAAAGACCAACTTTGCTTGCATATGATAATGTGTAGCTGTGGTTATTGTGTCAGATGAGACGTGTTTTGGGGGCCGTGGAGATGTCTGTGTGCGATTGTGTGATTGGTAGGAACACGCTGCTTTCTGTTTCAGAGCGGGCTCGTCTGTGTTGGTCTGTTTCTGGGTCAGGTAATGAGCTGTGGGGGGGCTCATGCGTGTCACTTCAAACAGTTTTTATGCCGTTATTGGAACCTCATGTCTCCGTTACATTTTCAGAATTCTTTCTTTCAGTGATTTATATTTTGTCTATATCTGTGAAATCCCCAATGTCAAAAGCTCCCAGTGTAACTTAGTGATTTATTATTTTTTCCAAATGCACGTCAATATATGGACAATTTAAAAGAGTGCTGCCCTGTCATCCAGTGGCACAGCACAAGTGGAAACACATCGAGCGTTAAGTCAGTGTTGGGGTCAGAGATTGTCTCTGGCTTTCTTCAAGCACCCTTTGAAACACAGGAGCCGAACTCATGACAAACGTATGGTTTTATCCAGAGTTTATGCAGGTTTGTTGAATTATATTTGTAAGTATAATCCCCAAAAGAAGCATCTTAAACATTTTATGAGTTTCAGAGTGGATACTTGAAAATTCAAATTTTGTCACAAATTTAATCTATAGTTTTATTAACATGCAAACAGAACATCTTACTGTACATCCTGTAAGGTATCATGTGAGGGTAAGGGTATTATTTCAGAATCAGTTTTATTGCCAAGTAGTTTTCACGTACAAGGAATTGGTCTTGATGTCACGGTGCATAACAAGAAACAACACAAACAAAAGTATAAAC
>JAOVVB010011203.1:0-16723 GCA_028570985.1 Heterobranchus longifilis | reverse complement strand
AAATTAAAATTTTCAGTTGTGGGCACAAATGGGAGAAAGTGAAATATAAAATAGATTTTCCAAGTTTGAATCCTGTTGATTTAGCTCATTACATAATTGTTTTTGTCAAAAAATGATTTGAGTGTATATATTTTTTTTATATCAAAATGCCTCTCCTCTCTCTTCCTGTAAAACAAACATTTTTGATAACTAATTTAGAACTGGGGCACATTAATTTATTCATTCAAAAGTGATTTGGGGTGACTAGTGTAGCGGACATTCAGAATCATTTATTGCCAAGTAGATTTCTCTTACAAGGAATTTGACTTGAATGAAATTAATTTGAATAAATATACCTTTTGTACTTTTCAGCATTATTTTTTCTTATCTGCTTTAGTATCACTAGGGCTGAGCAATATGGAGAAAATCAAATATCACAATATCTTTTGGCCAAATACCTCTATGGATACTGTAGGGCTGACTATATTTACACATTTTGATAATCATCAGTAATGTGGATATAAAGACTAAGTGGAGTTCTGTAATGTTACTGTAATACAGCCTTTAAAACCAGGAAGAGACAACACTTATGAAATATTACAATATCCAAAATCTAAGATGATATCTAGTCTCATATCACGGTATCGACATAATATAATATAGGGTTGTTTTCGAATAAAGAAATTCGTAGTCGACTAATCGATTAGTTGATTTAATCGACAGATCTGTAAAACAGAGTTTCTCCACAAAAGCACCAGTTTAAATCTTGTGTTTACCAGAGATGTGCACAGAAGTTTCTGGGAAATAAATCATTCAGCATGAAAAAAGCATAAAAAATGACTGACCGGCCAGATCCACCAGAAGCGTCAACAGAGGGCGTCTTGGCGCTTTCCATTAATTTCCAATGGAGAGCCGGCGAGGCGGTCGCGCAGTGCATTGTGGGAGCGTGGCGGCGAGTTTGGAGAGGGATCGCCAGGCTTTCGCTGGTCTGTATTTGCATAAAGTTGACTTGACTTCAACTTTATGCAAATGAGGTCCGGCCAGCGCGATGCGCTGAAACAAGATTCAGCAGTGGCGTTGCCTATTTCTCGCATAAAATGTTTTCAGAAATAGATTTTGATAGCTTGTTTAGACAGAATGACAGAAAGTTTAGGAGCGGCCAACTGCCATATTGTTTCCGGTTGAACGGCAGGCAGAGAGCAGGAGCAGAGAGCAGCGCGTTATCCAATCACGTGCATTCCACCAACTTTCCAAAGGAGCGGCACAGCCTCTAGCAGCCACGCTGCTTCTGGTGGATCTGCACTGTAAAGAAATGACTAAAACCAAAATGGCCGCTTAGTCGTCTAAGAGAGGACAGCTCTAGAGCAAAATACTGTGTGTTCCTCCACTAAAATTAATGGAGGCAGTGAGCTGCTGCACGGAGGTGTGAAAGCCCCTTTAAGTGTAAAAGAGAGTGTGTGTGCATGTTTCTCACCCAGTCATCGTCTGAACACAGAGCTGCGTCTGATGTCACTCGACAGCGTTGCTTTCTATTTGTGGGGGTGTGACCAGAGGGCTGTCGACCATCTTGATTCTGCTGCTTCAGCCTCGTACAAACTGCAGACCAAAAAAAAAACAAGACTGTGGTCAGTTCACCTGAGCTCTAAATCAAACACAACGCTGCAGAGATAACATTAGATATGAGATAAAATGAGATAATATGAGATGTGGTAAGTGTTTAGAAAAGAGGATTCTCCAATGTCACACAAACACAGACTCTTAATAATTTGTTCTCATCCAAATGGGATACATTCATATTCCTTTATTTACCTTTGTATTGATTCCCCTATTTATTTACCTATTATTAATTTTTAAGGTTGGGCAGATTATACTATTATATTAATTCCAATATTTATTTACTTTACTAGTTAATATTCCCTTTTATTATTTTTTAAAAATGTATTTAGTTATCTTTTCAATCATCTGTAATGCAGAAATAAATAAGGTAGGGCAGATACAAATATATTAATTCCACTATTTATTCACCTTCCTAGTTAATTTGCTTTTCTTTTATTATTTTTTAAATGTATTTATTTTCTGTATTTATGTAAAATTATTAAAATCCAATCATCATCTGTAATACAGAAATAATTAAGTTTGGGCAAATAAAAAAAAAATTACAAAACTTTAAAGTAATGTTTCTCTGTTCTACACTCTGGTGAGTTAAAGGTATTTAGATCATAGACTGCATACATCTTTATACAGTCTATGTCTAGGTCTATATAACTTTTGTGATTTAATCCTTCTTGTGTCTACTCATTCCCCATTAGCATGGCTTCCTATCTGACCTAGTGTTAGCTAAGTAGCTAACTGCTATCTAAAGTTGTCATGAGGAATCAGTGCCTTAGCTTATAGTGTCGATGTTACAGTTAACTATTTTACCGGAAGAGACACGAGCAGCAGCCCTTTATTAGTTTGGTGTATTTGTAATATGACCGCTGAATGAATTGCTTTTCAACGTTTTACTTATTGTTTTGTTTGTAGCCGGCAGCATTAGCTAACATCGACGCTGCAGGCCAAGGCAGTGACTCATTTAACAGACATATATACAACTTGAGCTAGTAACGTTAATTTAACTACTTGCCAAGTTAACTAACCGTTAGCTAAGACAAATAACCCATTGGGTACATGTGATCTTTGCTCCAACATCGTAGATGTAACGTTTGGCGTTAGCTTCATGGATGTATAATAAAACGGTTAGCTTACGCTACCTCCGCAAGCTAACTGTAGCTAACGCTAGCGTGGGCAATTACGTCTGTAAAATACCTAAACACCTGAATATACAGTGACTGGACTGAAGGTTACATCCGCGACGTTGAAGCAAAAACCACCGTGAATATCTGTTCTTCCTTCATAGTATTTAGTGATTATTAAGGTTATTAGTTCTTAAAATACATACATGATTTTTCAACACATCCATGGCTGAAGCTGCTTCAGGTTTACACGGGTACGCGCATGCGCAGTGTACAGGGGGACACTGAGGGTAGGGGTGCTGAGGGGGCTGCAGCACCCCTACTGGCGGGAGGGTGTAACTGCAAGGCAAAAAAGTTGCAAATCAAAGTTTTTTCTTTGCGTAAACAGTCAACAAACCATGGATGTTCGTTAGCCAACTATGGATCTATAACACTGTAAGCTATTTACTATACAACTTATACAATACATACTAGAGAATAATGAAAAGTAAATCAAATATAGCCACAAGCGGCAATGTCGGGGTCCAAGCAGATCGAACTCATTAAATATACAAACATACAACATGCATGAACTGACACATTGTTGGTAAGAAGGACTTGGGATCGAACCCTCAACCTTTATAAATTATTAAAATTCAATCATAATCTGTAATACAGAAATAATTACATTTGGGCAAATAAAATTAACAAAACAGAACAACTTTAAAGTCATTTTTCTCAGCACAGTGTCTTGTCAAAAAATAATAATAAAAAATGCCAGAGTATATGTCAAGTATATGTCGAGGGAAGGTTTTAATTTAAATTAATACAAATATTAGTTTCCTAATGATGTGACTTGGTACTATACCATCAAAAGACAATCAAAGTAAAGTGACCTACAAATTGATTTATTCTTATTATATTAAGTGGATAGTTTCTTAATATATCACTGGATTATATAGGTCATAATTATTATAACACAGTATATGACATAATCATATAATCATATAATGTTGTAATCAACGAAGTGAGATATCAAATGAAAGTTAAGGCCTTTTGCCAGCATAACCCCTTATTTACAAACAATGCAAAGACAGAGTACCTTAACTTCTGAATAGGGGTCAAAGGTCAAAGCAGGGAGTTTTTCTTTCAGATAAATTATTTAATTAACAAAAATAAATAAATCAATATTATGTCTACAATTCATTTTGCTGGACACCAAAACAACTTTAAAGTCATTTTTCTGTTTTACACTCTGGTGGGTTAAGGTCTTTTGCCTTTGTAGGGCAGTATTGCTGTGCATCTGTCCCTCTGTCTCTCGCAAACACAAATTATTCATTCAACCTTTATTTTGACAGGATGTATCTATCTACTTTTGTATTGAAAGTTTTAAAGTTTTAAAAAAATTAAATAAAAAAGTGTTGATATTTCAATGAGGTGTTTATTTCAATTAATTATTTATAGTGGGGTGAAAGTGACTCCAGTTTAGGTGAAATTATTGAAAACTAAATGATACCAGAATCAAAGTATGGTAAATAACCCTTTAAGTACCAACGTGGATTGTACTTGTGATAAAACCTGCAATTTCTATTAAAGAAAAGCATATATTTATACACAATTTCCAAATCAACTTTGACTTTTCTAAAATAATGTTTGTTTTTCAGATTACATTAATTCACTCATAAGTAATAGTGATTTGATAAGAAATAAGTTAACATTGTGCTACATGTTAGGATGATGGTTAATAGTTGCAAAGTTGGACAGAGCTCAACATTTTGCCATGGATGTTTACATCCATGCATTTTACCCGCCTTGCATGCAAATTCACAAATAAAAAATTCGCGCCACGCCAAAGTACATGGAAGATACACCGCTCTATTTCCCATAAATGCCTCGTACATTTACAAGTTTGATAAGTTTAATTATCGAACATAAAACATCGAACATATTTTGAAATCGTAATGACGAATTTCGGTTATGAATTTGGCCTCACCTGTCTTACAAAAACGGCATTATCATGTTTAACTACCTGACTACATTTTATACATCTTTCAGGACTTTCCGGTGGCGCGGGAAATGAACAGAGCTGAGCTGGCTGCAGCAGCGGGACCTGCATTGTTCACTGCAGAGCTGCTGCACGGTGTGTTTGTGCTCTTTAAGTGCCACGATTATTAAAAGAAAAATGCCATCATCCACCCGCTCCAAGGTAAGAAATTAAGCCTAACATTTTCCTAAATTGATCAACAATAATGTGTTATCATGGTAATGCAGCATCCTGTTATACCCACTTTATAAGTTAGGTTACCCTTTAAATCCTACTAAGTTACCAACGGTTTACCTTACCTAGTTTATTCAGCAGTTAGTTAAACAATGTTACACCACACTCCTTTTTGTAGTTTAAAGTTAACTTACAAAAGTTAAGGAACTGACGTCAACTGTAATGTTAGCTTGTTAATGTACGTTACATTGACTGAATTCCATGTGAGTTGTATTGAAATATGCACGAGCCAGTTACCTAGATTTAGTTAGGTTTAGGGGACACACCCTTGTTAGCAAACCTAAGTTAACTTTGATCTGAAAGATAGTGTTAGTCGATTAGTCCATTGACACTTTAACACCTTAGCTGGTTCTAAGCTTCTATGATAGAAAGAGTTAAAATTAATTATTTGGGGTTTTGGGCAAAACGTGAACTTGGGGTTTAGGCATTAAAATATAATTTTTTTTCTACCATTTTACAGACCAAACGATTAGAAATAATAATTGATGATGAAAGTAATCATTACATAGCCCTACCATAAACCATTTAAAGCCTAGCAAGGAAGATCACTGTTCACACAGTTCAGAGATCAATGATACCAGTCTCTTGGGCTGGTATCCTTATAGCCTGTACACACCTGGAACGAATAAATACATTTGTGCGAATTAATTACATGTAAAGTCAATGTAAAGACGCAAATTCGCATGAATTGAAATATCTGAACTTCCGTGGCGAGCGACGGGAGTACTCGCACGAACAGAAGATTCCAGCGTCCAAACTCACGTGAATTAAACAAGTAGATTATTTTATTTGCGCCCATCAGACAGGCAGCAGGTTAAATATGAAGTTTGATGAACTGCATGGACACAGAAAACCATCTGCATGTGCATCTTTGTAGCTGGTTATAAAAAGGCTCCTGTTTTTTTTAAACATACCTGTTATCATTTACAGAAACTGGCAGCGCAGCCTCCATCCACCAGGATGAGTTTGAGGAGCTTCCGCAGCGTCCCTCTGGTTCCCATGGAGACTTCCTCTTCTTCCTCTTCTTCCTCCGATGACAGCTGTGACAGCTTTGGCTCTGATGGAGGCTTTGCAAATACGGTAACGATAACATCTCTAAAAGTCTTCCTATCGAATGGTGGTGAATGTGTGGGGTCTTTGCAACACCGTCTGCAACTAAAGATTGTCTGTTTAGAGGAGCAGCTTAAGACAGATGGCGAGGAGGATGGCAGAGAAACCGAAGGTGTTGAAGGCTTCATTAGAGGAGGATACACGCAGCGGATTTGAGAGCATGATCAATAGTCAGATGAAAGCCATGGTAAGTTTTCAGAAGAAATACAACTGCAACATATTTCAGAACATCATCCAGCATGAAAGTTTCTTCTAAACATTAACTGTATTTTCTTCCTAGAAAGTAGACTCTGAGCCTCCGAGACGTGGCCGCAGGTCCTCCGTCCTGAAGGTTGCCATGACATTCCCCACCAAGACGACGGGTAAGAAGAGGCCTGCGTCCGAACCACTTCCCCAAACTAAAGCCGAAGACTCCGACTCTGAGGAAGAGGAGAACTTCATGAACAAGAGAGCCCTGAATATTAAGGAGAACAAAGAAATGGTACAATTTGCTCTATTTATTTCACATAAATTGCTTCCAGCATTTGGTACTATGAACTCAACTTTGTGCCTTAACTACTCATTCATTCATAACTTCTTTTTTTAGCTGGCGAAGCTCATGTCAGAGCTGAACAAAGTACCCGGACTCTTCCCGAGACGGATGGCAATGTCTGCATCCACTACGGTAATTGAACCTGACGATAAATATTTGAATCTGTTGTTGCACATGGTGCTTTTTTCAGTGCTATTAATTGGTACTATCTGAACTTCTTCAGCCTCGACGGGCACCGCGGCAGTCCATGGGACCTCGGAGGATGAACCCAGAGCGTTTGTCTCGACCCCACACGCGGTCACGCACACTGGTGGACGGACCTCCCAGCCCAACTCCAGAGGAAGAGCTCGATGACAAGTTCAGCCTGGTTCGCACACGCCTGGGTCCCAAAGGCCGCTACTATGAGGAAGATGATGATGAGCCAGTAAGTTATACCACAAACAGTTTCATCTCCTTTTGTTGCATCAAATTCTCCTAAAATACAGTAGATTAACTAAATTTATTTCATGCGCAGCCCCGCCGCCGGTCCTTCAATGGTGCCAAGGCCATCCCTCATGTAGTGCGGCCTGTGGATGACATCACAGAGGCAGAGCTGGAGAGCATCTGCATCAACGTGCGGGAGAAAGTCTACAACAGCTCCACTGTAGGTCCCACGTTCACTGTAATGATGAAAAGATTCGAGCGGCTGAGTTTGCTTGTGGCGCTGTTAGATCTGAAGATCAAACTTTTTTTTTCTCTTCTTATTTTCAGGGATCCACTTGCCACCAGTGCCGCCAGAAAACAATCGACACCAAAACCAACTGCCGTAATCCAGAGTGCGTGGGGGTGAGGGGTCAGTTCTGCGGCCCCTGTCTCCGCAACCGCTACGGAGAGGAGGTCCGTGACGCTCTGCTGGATCCGGTGAGTACCTAAAACACACAAGATTGTATCAGAGACGGTGGATAAACAGAGATGCTGCAATTTGGAGCCATTTCCTATATCTGTGTCACGTGTGTTTAGTTACTGCCCCGCCTCTTTAGGAGACTAGAAGCTGTTCTGAGTCTACTGATTCCAATTGGAGAAGTGAACGTGAACACAGATGATGATCGATCCTTTCGCCCCATAGTCACCAAAGTCAATATTGGACCCAGTTATCACAAGCCACATATCTCCTAAACATTCTAATACCAAAATTGTATTTTTCAGACAGACCAGTCAGGAGAAAATTAATTTCTTCTGTCTCAGCAACACAGCTAAACTAACGTCCGTGACTGCTAGGGATGGGTACCGAAATCCAGTACTAAACTATAAATTATTAAAGACCGTAGCTCCGATGTTAACGGTTGTTTATATGTACTTTTTAACATGTTGGTGTAGGCACTGCAGCCCTATCCCTAGTGATCGCCACAAATTACACATTTTTTTAACGAGCCATTCCCGTGAAAATCAAGTTTAGAACCACGTTAACATGTCCGTTTTTTTGTGTTTTTTTTGGCTACAAGACATATCATGAGTGAAATGAGCAGTCAACACCAGGCTGAGAATTTCTGACTTGAAATTGCAGCGTGCCAACAATAGTCTCAAAAGTCTGAATTTAGGCAGCCAGGTTTTATGACATCATATGTACCATGGAACCAATCAAATCACTTGTGGCTGGGGCAGCAGTGGTGGGCGGGGCTTGTGGCCAGATCCAGAATTTCTTAATGAGGGAGAAGAGTAGATGTGCTTCCAGCCCCTTTTAATTTTTTTTAAAAAACGTTTTTTGTGGGGAAAACCATGTTAAACAAAATATTAATCATAGCAGAGTATTTTTACATGCTTTAAAACATGGAGGAGCACTTTAATGCTTAATGTTAGCCATGTAGATATTGAATGTTAGCAAAATAGAAATACATTGCGCAAATAACTTTTCATCCATCCACATGACATTTACTACACTTTCAAATGAGACCGCGCCCACTATATCATTGGCAGTGCAGTATCTTTAGAAATATAAAAAAATCTTTGGTTGTATTTGATCATGTTTGTTGGGCAATTTTGACTGACTCTCTCTCTCAATCATTGTTCCTGTAGGAGTGGCAGTGCCCACCATGCAGAGGGATCTGTAACTGCAGCTTCTGTCGGGCCCGAGACGGCCGCTGTGCTACTGGAGTGTTGGTGTACCTGGCTAAATATCATGGATATGATAATGTGCACGCCTACCTGAAAAGGTGACTGAAGCATTTGTAAAATTTAAAATGTTTTTTTTGTTGTTTTTTTTTAGACTTAAATGTCTGTTTTTAACACTGAGGTTCTCTTGTCTTCAGCTTGAAAAAGGAGCTGGAAGAGAGCAGCGAGTGATCCTGGACCTGGCCATGCTCTGGTGACCGTTTTTACATACGCACAGTCCAAATATTGTTCATGGTATTTCAAGCATTATAACACAATGCTTATTGTTGTTCCTGTTAGTGAAATTTCACTTACTTTTTGAGTATTGACTGACATCTGGAGGAGGCACATGCAGCCAGTTGGTATGTTTTTGTTTTTCCACACATTTTCCTGCCTGTTCTAAAGACTTGAGCCGTTAGAAGACTGGTTGATTGTAAACTCAGGTGGACCAAAACAAATTTTAGGATCATGTCTCACTCTCAACCTTAAATTGTCCAAAATGTGTTTAAGACGATTGATGTACATATTCCCATAGCATGTTTAAAAAAACAAAAAAATCCCTTTTTTAAAGCTGAATCATCCAACCTGCTTAAAAACAATCCAGGCTGATTTTAGATGCTCTACTGTATTTTACATTGTTTTAAATGTATAAAGTTTTACACTGCCCACTTAGATCGATTGGCCTCAAATGACTCTTGAATGACTCTTGAATCTTTGTGCTTTTTTTAATGCTTGTGTTTTTACAAGTTGTGAAGCTTTTTGTCGGCTGAAAGTGTAAATGTAAAAAAAACAAAATGTTTGCTTTAGTTGGGATGTCCTGTAGAAATGGCCCACTGATCAGCATGCTGCTGAGGTGGTGCAGGTGGAAAGGGCATAGACTCTGGGGTCCACTGCCTCTCTTCTAAACCGAGAGGAACTGTGTGATATACTACAGCGCCTGGTTAAATATCCTTCATTAGATAACTGTCACTAATGGTGTGGAAACAATTAGCACCCTCTAATGGGAATCTCATACCTGTAAATCATTTTATCCTGTTAAAGCACATTCTCGCTCTGCTCCAGTCTCTTTGGCTCATTTTCTGCCTTCCACTGTTAAGTAGGAATGGTTGAAGGTGCCACTGGAGTGGCAATAGAGTTATGGCCTGCATTTTCTGTTCAGAAGTGCGATACTCTACGCGAAATGACATGGAATTAACCTTTGTGTCGCTCATCTTTGAAACGTACTTCATTCGACCTGCACCAGGACACACTCTGATTATATGATACTGTTTCAAAAATAATCAACGGTTGAGATTTCTTCTTCAGTGTAATGGCAGGTGGAGGTTATCTTACTGCTGCTTGTTTTTATCAGGCACTGAATATCTGTTATGGTGATGGTTGCTTTGTGCTCATTGGGTTAACTGTACATTTTCATTAAAGCGTTAATCACTGCAGAATCATGGTATCAGTTTTCTTTGACTTGACCATCACTCCAGAACAGTGGCAGCTGTAATTACTGTTATTGAAACATGGAGGAGAAATCCTGAATGCTGGTGCTGATTGAAGATCTGAAGGAGAGTGAAGGCTGGAAGTGTATTAACGTTTCCACCACTGTTAGCATGCTATAGTCCGTGTCTATGCAGTAGTACGTTTGCATTCCTTAAGAGGGTAAAACTGACTGTTATCTGGCTAAAAAAAAACACCTATCTAGCTTTTAACCACAGTGGTTGCCTGGCAACCTGTGCATGGACAAGAAATATTCTGTTACATAGCCTCCTGTAAAAATAGTGAATTGTTGTTTTTACACAGTTTTGCATAGATTAAACAGATTAAATATAACATGTTAATTAGTACATTTTAGAGGAGGCTGCAGGCAGACCAAGTCTTTATGCTAAGCTAACCTGCTGTAACTTCATATTTGATTGGTGTCAATTTTCTCATCTAACTCTCAGCCAGAAAGCAAAATGTATTAACCCAAAATCTCAAACTGGTCCTTTAAGATTTGATTGATTGATTGATGTAACTGACTAAGTAGGC
Source organism: Heterobranchus longifilis (assembly GCA_028570985.1). Lineage (NCBI taxonomy): Eukaryota > Metazoa > Chordata > Actinopteri > Siluriformes > Clariidae > Heterobranchus > Heterobranchus longifilis. Next base: position 5,970 of record JAOVVB010011203.1, on the reverse strand, counting down.
TAACAGTGACTAAACTAGTAAGGTCTTGTTTAAATAAGATTTTGTAATCAAATAATTGTCAGTTTTCAATAAGTAGTCTTCTAACATTGTTGTTTATTCATAGTTAAGTCTGTAAGTCTAGTGTTTATTAATTGCACAACTGTTGACACCAATGAAACAAAACAATAAAACAACTCAACTAACAATTAACAGCATTAAGCAAAATATAAATATAATTTAATTAATTCATCATTTTAAGTGTAAGGAAAGCATCTAATATGTACACTGCTCTTGCACAATCCAATGTTAATTTAGTAAATTAAAAATGACAAAATCAGGTAGGGCTGCAAATAATTGTCTTCATTATTAATCTTGATTAATAGTATAACATATTGAAAATTGCCATTACAATTTTCCAGAGGCCAAGGTGACATCTGAGCAACTGTCCAAAATCCAAAGGTATTAAATTTAAAAAGTGAGTTGGAAACGTGGCATGTTACATGATAAAATTTGAACAATTATCAAAATTGTAGAGCTGAATCGATTACTGACTAATTTAATCGCCATCTATTTTGATAATTTGAGTAATTTTAAGTAAAGTAAATTCTCTGATTGCAGCTTCTTAAATGTGAATATGTTCTGATTTCTTTCTATGACAGTAAACTGAATATCTTTGAGTTGTGGATAAAACAAGACATTTGAGGACGCCATCTTGGGTTTTGGGAAACACTGATCGACATTTTTCACAATTTTCAGACATTTTATAGACCAAATAACTAATCAAATAATTGAGAAATTTATTTATTTAAATTATGTATTTAATGACATTTAAATAATTATGTTTCTATTGATCCGATAGTTTCAGCAATAAAATAATGCATGGACATTAAATTAGTACTGACTAATAAGTAAAAGAACTGTCTGTTTCCAGTTCAGGGTGACTCTCGTCAGAATATGGCTACAGAGACTGAACATGTGTGCCGTCGGGAGGTCAGTCTGCAGATTATTGAGCAGTGTGCAAAGAGAAGCCCACACCCTCACCATGACTCACCAGGCTTTGAAGTGGTGTTCCTCAATCCGGTGGTCCTCCACTGGTCTGCAAACGTGGTCCAGTACTATGGTGACTTTGAATTCACAGAAAACACAAAACATCAGATGATCTTATAACAATGACAGTACCTGGAAAATGCACTTCTACTGTTTGGCCACCACTATATTTACAGGCGATTCTGATGTTGTCACACGATTAATTGCATTGATGTGACTGCTTATCATGATACCCATGGGTCAGTAGGGGCATGCTGGCCCTGCTAGAAGGCGGTTATTAATGTATTGAATAGGCTGACAGCCATTGACAGTTATTATGATTAGCAACAGCGGAGGCCAGATGATGATGTATAAAGAGCGTCCAGACTAGGGCTGTAGTCAACCAAAGAAAATCTTGGTTGACTAAAAATCTACAGACTCTTCAACCAATCGATAGGTTGGGGCGGGGGGGCGTGTATCTACCTTGTGCTATTTACACTATGTTACAATCAGCAGCAGTGTGACAAGGTGCAGAACGTCTATTCTGAGCTGAAAGCTCTAGTCGCAGAGAGTTTACAGATGTTCAACTTTGGGTAAAATACAGAGCCTGCACTGTCACTTCCAGCTGTCTCATCACAGCGGTGGAGTTGCAAGACAAATACACACAGTGTGTGTGTGTGTGTCCTCTCTCCCTGCATGCCTTAGCTCTGCGCAGACGTGACACCCATGCGGCTACACGGAGGTCTCCGGTGACCGCCGGTAGACAACAACCACATCTTACCGAATTCAGGAATATGTAGGATATTACTACAGACATTACTGTAATCTTTAATCTGCTGACTGTATTAGTGTATTAATATCAGCGGAGCGTGCAGCACATGCTTGGTATCCCTGTTTACAGACCATCATCATTCATCAGGCTCATATCATTGTCATTAGTTATGAAACCAATAATGATAACTGTGAAGCAAGTAGGTTACTCTACCGCGTGCAGACATTTTCACTGTTGTGGATATCGTATCATAGCAGCCAGACTCAACCAAGGCTGAAAAAATCACTGCGCCTCCGCCAAAGCACGGATGTGCTCCAAAGCGCTCTAGCGCTCCTTGCTGGGCATTTTCAGAATTTGAGCTTTGATGGAGACAGACGGCCTTATGAAAGTAACACCAGCGATTGTCCGACCAGAGAGATTTTGGTTGGACCAGAGCATATCGACCACACAATCGACCAACTGGCGAGAGGACGTCAACCCTAGTCCAGAATTAGCGTAAGTTTTTTCAAACCCTACCGACTTGTTTTCGGTGCCTGAACCGAAACACAGAGTCAGTGAAATGTATATGTTTTTTGTTGTTTACTTAAAGTAAAGTAAGTCCCCATTCAAAACGCTGATAAGAGGCTTCTGGACCTTCTAGTGTGGGGAGCCAGCCCCTACTGACCCATATCTATCAGGATGATAAGCATATTATTAGTGCATTAAATCGTGTGATAACATTCAAAGCAGGTGTATATTTACACACCATTGTATCATATCCCCATGTGGTGTACATTCATTCAAATTCAAATCAGACTTCATGTATGCTATGCTGGATAACCATTACAACTTTGTTTTGAGCAGATCAATCAATGGTAAAATGGCACAATAGTGAATGCATACACGCACATACACACATATTTACTTCACCTCTCTTGATATCGGCTCAATCCTTCTTCAGAAGAGTTGATGTGTCCCCACAGTCTGTTTGCGTCAGCAGTCTGACCCGAAAGACACACAAAAATACATGCATTTTGCAGAAGGTACAGCAATATTTTAGTTAAATTAAACATGTTTTTGTCATATGGGTCGTCTTCATAGTCAAAGGTTAGCCCCAATTTGAACCTCTCATATAATATCATTACTCAGGGTGTCACAATTTCAATTCTAAATCAAAAAACGATCGAAAGCTAATCAAAAACAGGATCTGTGATTTAAATAAATTATCCATATGGCCTTAGTGTGGTACATTCCAAAAAAAGATGGCAGTCAAATCACACTTGATACCATGTAGCTTATCTTTTTAAAGAAGAATGTGACACTGTAAATGACAGTTGTCAGGGCACAACACCAACGATCTGTTGATCTTCACAAATCAAGACTCGATAGTGGAAACAATGGCATATAGCCGTCAGTGCTGATTTGTTTATTTTTTTTATTGAAAATGACAGAGATAAGCAACCATTTAAAATAAACAAATAATCGAAGAAAAAGAAACGCTTATTTACTTTCTTGCAGAGAGTTTGGTGACAAGATTGATATCATTCTCATGTCTGCACTATAAATATGTAGCTGAAGTAAGCAGCGGTTAGCTTAGCTTAGCATAAAGACTGGAAACGGGAAAACCATGGGGGTCAACAGCAAACCAGCTAGCCTTTAACAAAGGTGCACGGCCAAGAAATATTCTGGCACATAACCTCCTGTAAATCAGTGAATTGCACTTTTGTTTTGTATGGATTAAACATATTTAAAATTTTCTAAAACATTTTTTGTTGGACAGACCCAGGATAGCTGTTTCCACCAGTTTCCAGTCTTTATGCTAAGCTAACCTGCTGTAACTTCATATTTGACTGACTGACTGAGCCATTTAATGATATTTACTTAGTCACACTTTCAAACTAACAGTGACTGAACTTGTAAGGTTTTGTTTAGATAAGATTTTGTAATGAAATAATTGTGTCAATTTTCAATAAGTATATAAGTATATAAGTATATCTATCATTGCTGTTTATTCATAGTTAAGTCTGTAAATCTAGTGTTTATTAATTACAAAACTGTTGACACAGCACTGAAATAAAATAGAATTATCACCACAGCAATATTACACAGATATTGACACAACAATAAACATTAAAAAAAGGCATAAAAATTAAAAACAAATGCAAACATGAATTTTAGTAGATAGGCTACATAGCTGTGTTATATTTTGTCCAGTCCCATTTATATTTGGAAAACTTCTTTATATAATGTAACACTAATTATGGTAAATGTTTAAATAAATGGTAAATGGTAAATATAGGATTTATCGCAGTTCTTTTTGTATTGTACTGCATTAATAAAATATCGAAAAAATAGAAATAAAATCATCATCACATGATACTAATAGTTTGTAACTTCGAATATACAACTCCTCTTTTTTCCCCCAAAACGAACATTTCAAAAACTATTATTAGTATAATAAAGATGCACTTGAAAATACTAGTCCTGTATTAAATACCAATGATCATCCACTTTGGGGTGATGAATATTTAGGGAAGTAATTGTTTACAACGCTCAAGCATTGAGCTGATCTGGTAATCAGGCTATGAAATACAATATTTATTCATTAGAGCAGATTTAATGAGGCCTTGCGGCGCTAATTATGAAAACCAGTGTAGCAGTAAATGAGTAGCGCACGGTGGCGGGCTGCGGGGTACCTGTAAGGAGGGACTGGGGGTTGAAGTGCCCTGAGTGCCATGGCACACTGAGCAGCAACAGAGAGCCCTGACTGTGGCCGTCCAGCCCACAGCTATACATCACCGGACCTGCAGACAGGTCGCAGATGGGCCCCACATCCCAGCATGCACTGCTCTCCTATAACTCCAGGAATGAAGCCCTGGATTTCCCCCCAAAGCATCTTAATGTCCAGATTATCAGTTTTATCGCATGTCACCGGACAACAAAGTGGAAAATCTCAGTACAGTGGTGCTTCAGGTTGGACGTGCTCAGCGCAGCAAGGCGTTTTAAATATTGTGTCACTGATCTACTGCCAGCCATAAAGCTGAAACAGGTTGAGCGCTTATTCTGCAGTTCCTATTTGTATGCAGCTCTGGATATATGTGGTAGGATTTCACAGCATAATATGGGTTTTGATTGACTGATATTTTCATTATGGCTGCAGGGTAGCGTGAAGACTGTTAATTTGCTTGGGAGTCCTGCAGGTCTACGGTGATTGTAGTAGAGCCAGAAAGAAAAGCTGAATAAATGAAACTCACAGGGCACAATCACAATCTGTGGGTCAAAATCAACTGATTAATTATAATTTAGAATCAATCTGTCAGGCCTCTGTAATAAACACCCTTTCAGGCTTGCTGCTTAATAACCAGCTTTACATGGTACAAATGTAACATGGTACGCCGTGGTGGTACACCATGTAAAGATATGTTATTACAGGGAATACATACAAGATAATTGGATAAATACAGATTCTGATAATAAAATGGGGTGGTATGTGGACTGTTCTTACTTTTTTTTTTTAATGCAGCTCAGCTAGACATCTTTCCACACAAGAATCTCCCTCCTGGCTCTGACCTCCACATCCTGGAACGTGTAGTGAGGAGAGTGCTGTTAAATGCACAGTGAGTGACTCTGGGTGGCAGGAGGCTTATGACATGTTCCTTTCCTCCAGTTCCAGCCTGCAAAGTGATGGAAACAGCAGTTTGGTCCAGGTGTCAGGGACATTATCAAAGAAAAGGGCTGCCTGCAGTTGCTCCATCTCACAGGAAATTGCCAACTCACCCTAACAAAGAAAGGCATAAGTGCACTTGCTGCTGCCTTCAAGGGGAGCGTGATAAGATGACATTATAAATACAGAATTGTTCATGGAGGTGGAGGGGAGGCACATCAGGCAACTGAACTTGACAATTCTGTTTTTCATGCGCGCGTCTAAAGCCTGTATGGGTTTATCTAAAACAAAATCAGCTTCTTATCCACTTGGGATTCACATTTCATAAACGTGTTAAGCTGTAATTGTGGATGTTTGTATTTGTAAGTACTGGCAGCTTCACGTAGTAAAAAAAAATGATACACAGCATATGGAAATTATGCTAATAATCTCATGCACGCTTTATATACATACAGTGGGTTTCTGCACATTTTGCACAATGTACAAGACATAATTATATATATAAATATATATATATATATATATATATATATATAAATAAGAATAATTA
>JAOVVB010011194.1:0-16723 GCA_028570985.1 Heterobranchus longifilis | reverse complement strand
ACAGACTACAGAAAATAATCGGTTTGGTACAGATCCTTGCAACAACAAAAAAAAAAATTCACACAATTTTAATATATTTTTCAATGAAAATGGGAAGAATGATGCAAAAATGATCATTCCCTCCAATACCGTGAATCATATCGCAATATCAGTCAAAATAATCACAATTAGATATTTTTTCCAAATTGTTCAGCCCTAATTTATACAGACGCTGCGGACCACTGACCAATTTACAATGAAAACCTGTTGATCATGAAGAAAAATCAACAAAAATTATGTGATGTAAAAAAAACAAAAACAATAATAGAGTAATAGAAGCAGCCAGTATATCGGATGCTAGATGTTAGGTGGAACTCCCGCAGCATGGCACGGAGCTGATGAAAGATGTCCCCGCTTCATCATTTATGTCTCATACGTATGCTCGGGTGTTTGTGTGTGTGTCAGAAATATTTGAGGCAGAGGGACTGTGAACCAGCCTGACTGATGGCTGAAAAGAATGATCCTCTTTAGAGCCAGAAAGTTTACGCTTTGGTGCATAAATTTGCAAAGCTACAGTACAAAGGAAAGTGTTTCATAAAATTCTCATTCTTCAAGCTGTAAGTTTCAATTTCCACTTTAGTGAATCTGTCACTGTGGTTTCTTTATATCTGTGAGAGAAAAAAAAGAAAAGACACAAGAGTCTTTATGCCTGAGTTGCATATTTTCTCCTCACATATTAGATAATTTCCCCCATATTGCAGGATAATGGGAGGCATAATGTGGCCATTTAAACACAATGAAGACCGAGGTAATATCAACCAGTTACATTTGGTCTCCAGTTCCAGACTCATTTGCATTTTCAAAGATTTCTACTGCATCTCAGCGAGTACATTCACACAATCAACAACAAATAACTGAAAAGTAGCTTTATGTCTTTTAGCATATTTTTGTTTGTGCATACCTGTTTGATGAATTGTTAGTTTTCTGGGGTTAATTGGGGTTGTTTATCACTGCACTCACATTAATGCAGTTAATGCAACTGTGCAGAAATACCTTAACACCCACTTTTTACTTTGCACAAATAACACAACATGCATCGTTTCTAATATCTAATTAATATTTAATGCAACTTACCATTACTTGTTTCATGGCTTCAGATATGATGGTCACTTAAGATACAGAGAATTAATATTCAGAAACTGGACCTTTAACTGGAGGTTAAAGGTTAACTGGACCTTACTGTCAGTGACTAAAGCCATCAGTAATTGACACTATTCATTGACCAACAACTATGACTAGTCTAAAATAAAGACTACAAAGAAAAATGTTCTGTACCTAAAGTTAAGTTCTTTTTTTCCTAAGCCATTATCAGGAGGAGTTGTGTTTTTATGCTCAGGGTTGGGTACCGAACTCTGCACTTTTAAGGGTACCGACCGAATTACGCCGGTACTACCGAGTACCAATTCACGTTAAATCAAACTGTGCCAAATTTTGGCACCTGAGAGCGTGTGAGTGCGAGCATCTCTGTCATCTCCTCCCTCCTCCTCACACAAACGCAGCGGGCAGAGCAGAGAGAAAGAGACAGAAAGACTGCAGCCTCTGCAGCTTGTTTAAATCACAAAGTCCACTGAAAGCAGTCACAGGTGTGGTTAGACTTTTTAAAACTCCTCGCAGACAGCGCTGGCTGCACTATAATATAATATAATGTTAATGGCGAGCTGAAAGCAAATTCAAGTGTTGAGAGGTTGTTATTGACTTAGAGAACCGGAACACACGGACTTCCTGTGCGGCCCAGGAGTAAGGCTTTATCCGCACACTGTTTAGTAAGCCCACTAGACTATTACAAAGAAAATAAAGTATCGAAAAACGGCACCATTTGGTACCGTTATCAGTTCAAATGTAAGTGGTACCCAACCCTAGTCATCTGCTCCTTCCTTCACACACAAACAGAGCGGACAGCAGAGCAGAGAGAGAAAGAGAGAGAGAGAAACTGCAGCCTCTGCAGCTTGTTTAAATCACAGTCAGGGCAAGGGTGAGCTCAAAGTGCTTGCAAGTGTGGTTACACTTTTCAAAACTCACAGACAACACTGGCTGAAATATAATATAACATAACATTAATGATGAGCTGAAAACAGACGCGAGTGTGGTTACACTTTCACTGTCATCCGAGATAAATACACAGTGTTTTATATGCCCTGCTGACGGACTGACAGGCTGCAGGTTGTAGGGACAGGAGGTCAGGAGGGGAGAGGAAGGCAGGGAGTGGTTTTATTTTGTGTGGTGTATAAAATGTTCTAAATAAAGAGTTTTGACTTATTTTTACAACTGAAATTACATTTTTGTTATTACAGAGAGAATACAGTATACAGCACTTTTTGTTTTACTGTCCTGTTTATGAGTACATAAGGGATGTATTTTTTTTTTTTGTAAAATTACTTCTTTTGGCTGGATGACTATGAAAAATGGATCCTTTTTTGTGGTGGATTTTATTTGCCAAGCTTGGGAGAGAAGGCACACTATTTTTTTTGTTTAAGACCAAGCTGTAAAATAACCTGTAATTTTGTAAGGAAATGAAATGTTTTAAGACTGCAACAGTACTTTTGCTTTCTTGTAAACCCAGGAGGGTTGGGCACTTTGTGTGCACAACATGAAAATAAAGAAATCAATCAATCAATCTATACTGGCTTCCATGGTACATGCTCACTTGTCATCTCTCAGCTGTAGTTTTCTTGTATTGTAAATTGTTGTTTTGTTGTGACAACATTTCTCTTAGTGTTGGAGTTTGTGGTTTCCCTGCTCTGAATCTGCTGCAGGAAGTCCAATAATGCAGAACTCTTTTTTTAGGACTAAATCGGTCATTCACTGGAACAGTGGTCACACTCATTTATGGGCGTGTGGTCCCCTCCCAGCCATGTGGAGGGCAGGCGCTGTCCTGCTTTCCTGGATTTTGTATCCTATTTAAAGGCTGTCTACTGGCCCATTAAAAGATACACCACTGAGGCTTTATGTACACATACATGATTTAAAGGTTTGGTCCGTGTGCCACTATTTTGAGATTCAAACCAAAAAAGGTACATTAGAGTTGTAATCCATTTTTCATGGGTATATTTGTGTGTATAATCCATACGCTTCTTACTGTACAGCACTTGGTCTTGGTTTTGCAGTGGTCCTGTTTGGATTCAGCAGTGACCATATGAGAGAAATCCAAGCAAGAAACTAGAGCTGATCGATTTGGAAAAAATAATCTGATTGCAATTACTTTCACTGGTATTGCAAGTGCGATATGATTCACGATATTGGAGAGAATGATCATTTTTCTGTCATTATTCTCATTTTCATTGAAAATATATTTAAGTGATTATAGTGTGTTTTTTGAAGAGGATCTGTACCAAACAAAGCTCTTTTGTTAAGTCTATACAATACGATTTGTAGGCCGGGACCACAATACTTCACCCAGAATGCTATTTTGACACATATTTTGCCTTTAACAAATATTGTCCCTCATGTAATTTGGATCATATTGCACTAGAAAAATTCAGATTAATTCTTCAGCCCTACAAGAAACTAAGTAGTTCAGATTTGATTTGAACTGGATTCCTAATGGGGTTGGGAAAAAAAAAAACGCTGTCTGCTGAAAAACTGATGCATTATTTTGGCACCTTTTTAGCGAGAGTTATATTAAAATATGTCGTATACACAGTGAGGGAGAGAAGTGCACAGTTGACCTCAGCCTCAGCTATCAACTCACACAGAGTCTGTAGAGTTGAGTCACACACAGCGCTGTGACTAAAAGCTGCTAATTTGAGTGCAGCAGTCCACTAGATACAGAGAGACTCTAGCTGTGTTAGAAACATGTCTTTTGAGACAACAGCAGACTGTATCATAATGGCATAAGAGCCAGTTGAAATCAGAGCGGTTGTGACCCACAGAGTCAGTGTGTTGTTTGCATGGAGCCTTATATTCTGATGTAGAATAAAATGCTCCATATACACACTTCAATCAGAATAAAAGGGCAAGAGGGGTACTTTAAACCTTCTCATAAACTGAACAAAAACAAAAAAATTATACCATATAGACGATGAAAATTATGACTTTCTGGCTGTTCTTTCTGTGCATGCCCTCAGCCCTCTGTCTTGACGTAAACGTGAGGGGACAGCTTTTCCTGCTACAGCTTTCCGACCGCGGTCAGTCAGAAAGTACAAGGGAGACGCGTTTCTTCGTCTCCAGGGGCCGAAGTCGGTACTCGCTCCGGAGCTAACCCCCGTTACTCCGCCCAGCAGCTGAGAAACAAGACACAAAACTGCAAACTCTGCAGTTCGCTTAATATCTTAAACTCTCCCCCGCTCGCTCTCTTCCACTGCAGTCACCGTCTCTCGCTCCAGGACACACTCCCCCCCACGCACACACACACATATGTAAACACAAACACATGCACTACTGGCAACAGGCTACTCTTAACAGTATGTTTATTTCTCCACTACTTCCAAAAATGGCAGCTTCCGAGCAGAAAGTTAGTTTTTGATTACAAACTCTTAAAAACCACATGTCACACAGTCGTTCTGATTAAATGCGTCGGTGCATGTAGACCGTATTAGATCACATCCCGTGTAAACAGTCAGCCCGAAATCTTCAATCGGAAAGACTTCAATCAGAATAAAAAAAAGTGTCCATGTAACCGCAGCTAGTGTGTCATGAGCTCATGTTGATGGATGCTGGTGGAGCTGAGAGGAGTCCCAGCACCACAACTCCACACATTTACCAGAGAATTTAACATTACAGACCCGAGAGGCCGTGCAGGGTTATCATCACAGATGAGACTGTTACCAAGCCCCAGTACATACAAACAAAACATACAAGCTCGGGACAGACAAATTAATCTGGCCGATTACTGACATTTTGAGATAATCGGGATTGGCAGATCACAAGGCCGATTAAAGTGCAGAGTATTTTTTCTTGAAACATTACAACATTTTTTCTGGAAAAATTGTGACTTTTTTCTCTAAACATTATGACTTTTTACTTGAAAACAAACATTCCTTTTTTTTTTTCTGTAAAAATGACGACTTTTTTCTTGAAACGTTACGACTCTTTTCTCGAAACATTCCAACTTTTTTTTCTGTAAAAATCTTTCTCTCATTTTTCGCTTTTCTCGAAACATTACGACTGATGCAGATCTACAAAAGGACCAAAAACAAAGCGTTGCTGCTCTCTGCTGAATAAGTGTTAAATAAATGCTCATTTAAGTTCAGCAATTTTTAATTGTTGTAGTATTTTATCAGATGCAAAAAAAACAACCCAAAAAATAAAATGGCCATGATAAAACGGCCATCGGCCGCCCTGCTCTCTAAATATCGATCATCAGCATCGACCATTGAAAAACACATATCGGTCGACCACTAATACAAACCACCTTCAGTGCCAAAATATCTGCACAAATACAAAAACACTGGTGAGCAAAAACCTTTATGATATGGCCGTAACTGAATCTTTTTCTCATGTGCCCAAACGTACACCTAGGCTCCACACATGGGCACACACACACACACGCCTCGCTACGCTCTGGTCTCCTTGAGTCTGCATTACATTATAAGGCTCAATCAGTCCTGGTTGGACTATTTATCCTCCTCATTTGATGCTAAATCCTATCCAGTACAAACAGCTTTATCCCTTTTTCCCGCTCTGCAGACCTGTAACGTCATCTTTATCTGGAGCAGCAACAAACACGCACACAATGTACAAATGCACCAAGATCAGTTCAGCTGAGTGCATCTGAATTATTCATATGAGGGAAAATTTACAACAAGCCTTCATTATGGGCAGAGACAAATGTTCTTTTCCGAATGGTACAAGAACTACGGGACAGATCTTAACTGAAATGCCACCGTATAAGCAATGACCCATTACCATTTTATTGACATGCAGAAATAAATTACATAAGAAATCAGTCTGAAATTAACTCTCGGCTATAATTGCTTCCTGCAGGATTCTAAAAACAGCACAACACACGATGAGCCGATGAATGCCATTTGACATATAAAGGTCCTGACACAAGTGCCAAACTTCAAGTGTCTGCGTGGAAGGTCGCGCCCTCCTTCAGATATCAGGGTGATCTTTACATTTTTGAACGATGGTTGGTAATGGACCATTAGTGCCAAATCATTAGTTCGTTTTAAATTCTATTTGCGGAAAGGGACTCTTATTTGTACTCTGATAGAGACACTGTCATTAACTTGATCGCCTGGGTGATTAAGTCGTGCAAAGCTATGACACTTTCTTACAGTCATATTCTTTATCCAGCAGGAACACATTATGGACCATTTATAAATACTGGCACTCCAACTGTGTGAAGTATGTGTGCTGTGGATCGGCTAGATGTATAAATGAGTTTTAGAATTATTGTCCTTTTAAACATCACTGATTCAGTTGTTGAAACAATCTCAACTCAAGGTCCACCTCCAGTACTAGCATGTTCCAGAGCTTTCCACCATAAGCTCAACTTTTCTTCCCTAACTGTGTGTTCACACCGGACACGAATAAATTAATTTGAGTGAATGAATTACACATAAAGTCAATGTAAAGACACGATTAGACGAGTTCCAGTCGGGCGACATTAAAGGAGCAAATGATGCTCCGCAATGAAGCAATGCCGCGAATTATGCAAATTCGCATGAGTTGAAAAATCTGAACTTCTGCAGCGAGTGACGCGAGTAATCGTGCAAATGAAGTGAGTCAAAACATAAGATTCCAGCGTCCAAACTCGCGCAAATTAAGCAAGCAGATTATTTTATTTGCGTCCGGTGTGAACGCACGGTAAGAAGAAGACGAGAGCCTTGTGTCTGTGACAGCGTGAGACGTTAGCTAGCTCAGATGAGCTAACAGTTTCAAACTATTAACTACAAGCAAGCTTCTCGTCCCTGAGATGCACACTTCCTTCTGCGCAGTGATACGGTTGGTAGGTGTAGTAGTTCGGTAGTAAGAAAATAGTTCCTGCATGAAACTGGTCTGTGGATTATCTTAAGTAACCGGGTCATGATTTCTGGAAAGAGACATCGCTGTTGAGTTTTTCAAATATTTTTTTTTTGGGCACGACAAGCCGAGTGCCGTCTTATTTAAATCTCTACGGCCGATATCTCCAACAACTCACACCAAAACTATCTAGATTAATAAAGAGCACTACAGGTAAGAGGAACAATATGTATTATTGATTTTGAGGTGAACTGTCCCTTTAAGTTTCTAAAGAAGTGGCCGATACAGTCAAAAGCTCTGGAACAAGTAAGTGGACCTCGAGTTGAGACTGCTTTGACAACCTCCCGAATTCAGTCTGTGCTTGTAGCGCCGCACGTCAGGCCTGCTGGAGTTATGTAATGCCATTTCATCCATTGTTTTCTTTTGCGTGGCTCTGTCTTGAAAAGCTCTGGTGAAACAGGACGTGGGTGAAGAAACACACCCACACATCTTCCTGACATGTACCTACCATGTACCAAAGGCAGCTATCAAAAAGTAGGTGAGCTTTTGTTTAAAGGGCATTCATTTTTCATTTTTACAAAGAAAACTAAATGAAATTGTTAGTTTTTAAAGTTGGGATTATTATTCAAGATATAAACTTTAAAAAACGGCACTATAAAGGAGGGGTAGACCGATTAATCCGGCCGATTAACGACATTTTGAGATCATCGGCCGAAAGAGACGCTGCTCGGTGGTCCTGCGCACCAACGTTGTTTTTATTTATGTAAGTTTATACATTTCAGAAAAAAAAGAGATGCTGCCATCTGCTGAGTAAGTGTAAAATAAATGTTCATTTAAGTTCAGCAATTTTGTGTCACAACCGAGAATCGTATTAAAAGGAAAACTCATCTCTGATGAAATATTGACAGGAAATAATCTGCTCAAAATTCATCCAAATCGCTCGTTTTACACACAAACTTCCTGCACTATTTGGGTTAATTGCTCAGTTTATCAGTTGTTCTGTTCTGTTATTGGTATGCATTGAATATAATATGAAATAGCCATAAAATATGTTACTAAAGCTGGAGATGTACATGCTGAGTAGATATTGTGTCGCGTTAATGAACGGACAGAACAGACGCAGGATACACAAGGCAGCGCCATGCGTTTGCGTAGTTAAAAGCAAGTATATCTCTATATCTTTAATCAGGGTCGTCAGTTTACTCACTGACAGAAAAGGTGTCCCTTCAGGAAAAAGGTGGGGAACCACTGATATAAACAACGCTGTGTGAGTGTGTAAGGGTGCATGCATATGTGGGGGGGATTTGTATTAACAGTCTTACACACTGTTACATTTCACCGTCGTAGACTGTGTATGCTAAATAACCATGAGAAAAGACTTCCTACTACAGTACTTACAGCGGCGTGCGTATGTGTGTGTGGGTGCGGGTAACACAGTAGGATGAGCTAAGGTCTCAGTGGATTACTGAATAACCTCCAGAGGAGACAATAAGAGGCTGTCAGGGGGAGGAGAGGGGAGAGGCCAGATTAATGAAATATGAATGTGTTTACTGAACAGCTGTCATGGCAGCCTCCTGATGGCGGCGAGATATTAAAACTACACACAGTGCAGCTGATGGCTTCACCTACACTGCACCGCGACCCCAGCCATCTTCAGACGACGCTCTAATCAGCATACAACTCATCGCAATCACAATCACCCCGCAGAAATTATCATCATCACATTCTTCATCTCCATCAACCATCCTCGCCACCGCCGCCTGTTCATCTACATTATCGCTTTCATCGTGCAACACGATCGTGCCGCTGCAGGAAATTGAAGTTGGCCAGATCAATAAATACAATATAAAATTAAATTAGCTGCCAGGATGAGGTGAAAATGTGAAAATGAGTGTTTGGAGGCAAAAGGGAGAGGTAACGCCATCCAGTCAAAACAATCAAAAAACACATTTTGGACACACAAGCAAACAATATGCTGAGGCCACCGCCACCGCTTCCTGTTATGGATTTAAAAGTGAGTTTAAAAAAAAAAGGTGAGGCGCATATGCTTTGATGTGTGTACCTGTGTGTGTCTGAGTGAGTGTGTGTGACCATGACATCATTCCTGCAGTGTCTAATCAAGGAGAAAGGGAGCCGGCTTTTGCAAGAGGGCTGTAATGGAAACACAATTGACCTGCTTTAATAAGAAAAACATGATACCTGCACTTTGCCCACACTTTCTCAGAGACACAGAACACCGTCGCCTCACCTGCGACGACACGCAAGCCTCGCCACCTGCAAACAGATCCGAATGTATCTCTGCTCTTTTGAAGTTTTATCTTTTCTCAGTGAGGGATGGCGATTCGGTGCATGGCAAAACTCCATCTGTTCATTTCAATATGAATGGGCATGTAAGTTTGGTGCTGCTGGAGCGGCAGAGATGTGAAATTGAGGATGGCATGCAGAGCGGCCCCGACACGCAGGGTTAATTCAAACCGCCTTTGATGTCTGTCTGTGTGTGAAATGAGCTGGTGGTCCAGGGTTCACACAAACACACGCCGGCGCACACAGACACGGCCCCCCCCCCGTGCACGCGTATACACGTGTTGGAATCATCACACCGAAAAAACTCAAGAGACCACTCGTGTAGCCACAGGAATCCAAGCACGCAGGAAATACCTCGGCTCATATCACGTACTGTATAGCATCAAAACACCGATGAAAGCTCAACTTTACTGTGTCAGTGAGTCTTAAATCCATTGCACTCTTCAGGATTTAACTCCTGAGCATCCCCAAACATTCACTTGTTCGCATGCCATCCACATCCACATGACAATGGAAGCTAAGCTGCCTGCAGGCAAAAACAGACTGCTGGCTTACACACACAATACCTATGTAAAACAGATACTGCAGCTATACTGCAATAATAGTCAGAATGGAATTCAAACGTATCTGATTGATTTCTCAGTAGTCGGTAACCTTCAGTTTGTTTTTTCTGCATTCTTAAAGATTAAATTGATTTTTTTCTTTTTAAATACAAGTTTGGCTTCCATCGATTGTGAAAACAAGATAATCGAGATAAAACGCTTATTGTGGCGCATTCCGTTTCACAGTGACGCCCTCGTTTTGTCTTGTGTTATAAATGCAGCGCACCCCCTTTCTTAGAGCGGTGCGCTTTCGAATATATGTTTACCAAAATGTTGAATATATGTTTAGGAGATTTCAGTAGGTTGTGGCAGTGCACCACAACATATTTGATTTCATTTATTTTGCTCTAATTTATTTGTATTTTTATATATTGTATATATGTTTTCAGTAGGCTGTGGCAGTGCTCTAAAGCTACAACATATCAAATTTATTTTTATGTATTATTTTTATATTATTGATTTAAACATATATATATTTATTTTATTTATTAATCTTTTTTTTGTTTTTCAGTTGAATTATATTTAAAGTTCAAGAAAATGCACTGTTAAGAAGACAAGGTTTTTTAATAGTTCAATAAATACATGATGTCAATGGTACAAACATGCTATTTGGTTTTGGCTAAAACAGTATGTGAGATTTTTTTGTATGTCCGAAACCTTAGTATAAAAGTATGCAATGTGCATACCATTTCCAGTGAAATATTACAGTATGCAACACTGGACACTATGGTGGCATAAATATCCCACAATGCAATGCGGTAGTGGCGACAATGTTCATAACAGACAAATGGACAGGCAGCTCTGTAACGCTTCAATTTACATTTCTACATTAAAAATCATTGATTTTTCACCTGCAGCCGCTGGATTAGCTGCTTACTTTTTCCCAGTAATTTAAACATTATCTGGCAGCGACGGCAGAGCTAATGTTGGTACAGGTTACCATGGTTACGTGTCCAACCGGCAAAGAGGCTCACACAGAAATTCAAAATCAGTGCATCTGAAAAGATACACGCTACTGTTTATTTACACAGAAGTATGTTGACAGTATACATATTGAGTATGTAGTACATCATATGTGATTTCAGCCAATGAGTAATCGCGATCTCATTGACCAAAATAATCGTGATTATGATTTTTGCCATAATCGCGCAGCCCTCTAAAATCACACACACTTCATTAACATGATTATATGCATTTAGCTTGAATTCAATTACACCGACTGTGTCGTTTACAGATACATGCTGAGTGATAGTAATTACACTGTTGATGAACATTTATTCAAATAGCGATGTCATATATATATAACTGCGACAATGGACCACCACAGATAAACTGGCAAAAGAAAAAAGTAAACAAGATATCAGTCTGCGTGCCAGAATTATTAATAAACAAAGTCTGCACTTGGATTTTACTGGACAAGCTGTTAAGTTAGAAGTCTGGCCAATTATACGGAGCCAAACACTGTTCCCATGAATATAAACAATGAGCTTAAGCATTAATCATCGCTGATTTGTTTTTGTGGTAGCCTACTTTTAAACCTGTTTGAAAGTGAAGCTATTATTAAAATAACACAGCAGCATTAACAACATGCTGGACTGAGAGAAAGCTGCTCAACACATGAGCATACAAACAGTTTTATTTCGACAAAGTAAACTGTTACATTGCTTGATCGGATTGGAAACATTTTTCATTATCTTTCAATTTGACTGTGAAATAACAAATTCATGAAGGTAATGATGTTCTCTGGGTCTGTGATCAGTCTTAACGTGTGATGCTGAGTTTCAGGTTTTTTACTACATCCTGCTTTGACAACATGCTCACTCCAAACTCAGCCTGGCAGCTCGGTCACGATCCCCGAGCGGCCATTTTTAACGCTCTGGGTCTCCCTTTGGCATTTTTCAATGTGCAGGGTACTTCTGCCAAGGACCCCTTACAAGATAGAGAATATACCAGGGACCCCCTGTATGTATGGCTCCTTCAATAATTTGACGTAACTTATTTTTCTTACAGTGTGTTCAGACTGGGCGTGAATAAATTAATCTACTCGCTTAATTCACGCGAGTTTGGACGCTGGAATCTTCTGTTTTCATCGCATCATTCACGCCAGTACTCCCGACCCTCGCCGCAGAAGTTCAGATATTTAACTCACGTGATGAGCCAATTCACGTCATTCACGCCGCCGGATCGGAACTCGCAAGTAATCGCATCTTTATATTGACTTTATATGTAATTAATTCATGCGAATTCATTTATTCGCTCCTGGTCTGAACACACTGTTATATTCTTAGTTATCAGAAAAATATGTATTAGGATATTAGACATGTATTAAAAACATTTGCAAATTCTAAGATTTACACATTTGTTAGATTATAACATAAACTATGAACTATCATAAATTTAAAAATTAAAATATTATTTGTTGAACTATGAAGCCTTTTGTAAAAAAAAAAATGCATATCATGATAATTTAAATAAATTAATCTTATATATATACCTACTGTTTTTATGTTACCTACTGTTTCTATTTATTTGTTTATATATACTTTTGTGTTCTTGTGTTCTTGTTAATGCACTGTATCACCAAGACAAATTCCTTGTGTGTAAAAAATACTTGGCAATAAACACGATTCTGATTCTGATTAAAACTTTTCACGGACCCCTGGAGGTCACTGGCCTACTTAACTTTAAAAAAGTCAAAGTTAACATTTGTTTTGTCTTGTGTTATAAATCCAGCGCACCCCTTTAATTTACTTCCTGAGTTACTGACTGGAATATGTTGAATATAGTTTAACAAAAGTTTCAAAGAGACTCCTGCACACTGTCTAACTTGCAGATTTTTGTTTCTTATTTGCAGCGTTTCGGTACCGAAACCTTCATCAGGCACATTTGTTTCCCCCCCGATGACGGTACGTTTTTTTACACATACTTTCACTATCAACATTTTGCAACTCGAGCTGATTCTTCATTATGTCTATGAAATCATAATTCAGTTGGCAATAAATTAGCTGTTGAAAATGAGTGTTATACAAATGTAATTTCGAGGAGACAGCGTTGGTATACTACTGAATGGATGCACTCTATGTGTTTGCAAAGATATGTGTGCATGAATGCACATGCGTGAGAGTATATGTGTAACGCAGCAATTGTAGTGGCGGAGCACAAATCCCATCAAACGATGAAGCCCTGGGAAAAGGGCCAGAGGCAGAGATGAGAGTGAGTCCAGCGCGAAGCCAAAAGAAGAGGGTGGATATACCGTGGAGGGAGGGGGAGCTGCTCTTCCAGGTTTTACAGACAACAAGGCAGAAGACACTACGACGTGCGGAGTTTAAAAAAAAAAACATGTAGGTAGACCCCTCTCAGTAGAGAGTCCTTACAGCCTACATGATCAGACATTTTAAAAAGCTTTTCTAGGACTTCCACAGTACCTTGGCGTTTGAGAACCACCCACTGCTGAGGCAAGCCAATTAAAGTTATTCAGAACTGTGACCAATCAATCGCAGACAAGTGCAGGTGGAGGAGGAAGAGAAAAAGAGGAGCGCAAAACCTCCGAGACTTCAGCGCACCCAAACTCTCTCACAAGCTCACACAAACAGCCGTCAAAAAAAAACAAAAAAAAAGAAACAAATACTTTTTTGTTCACAATGGAAAATAAACGGTGCACCTACCACTTCACACACACAAGCACTCCCTCTGCAGTGGAATAAATAAAGTACTTCACACCTGGAATTTTCTAGGGCATCACGCCACTCTACATTACCATTGCAACCCACTCAGGGAACTGTACCCGGGTTTCTCTCTCTCTCTCTCTGTCAAGCACAGATAGTACCAAAGACATGTCATTCGCTCCATGAAACATCAAACAGAAGACGACTGAAAATTACACAAGCATGCGCACACACACTCTGCAAATAATAGTGTAGAGAGAGACGGAGACAAGGAGAAAAGATTTGCAGCGTAGGCAAAATAAAGCATCTTCCTCTGACAGGGCTGGAGCTTTAGCAGACCTCTAATCCTATTTTGACACATAATGCTATATTGTTTTCCTTTAAACAAGTGCAAGGCCTTCTTTTCTCACCAAAAAGCAACTAGTAGCAGCATGAATGCATCTGTTTTTTTTTGTTGTTTTCCTTGAATTCATCAAGCAACAATTAGTTACACAAATACAGCCCCCAAATGTACCACAGTGGATGTCAGAGACCGTCTCCGTTTGTTCTGTGCTGACACTAAACGGGTTGTTTCCCCCCAGTGGGCCTTTACGGCTCCTTCCTGGTAATTCACTGCACTGGAATCAACAAGCACGCACACTGTGATATACTGTAAGATGTTTTAAAATGTGTCCAGGGAAGATGTAAAACTCTGCACACGCAGCATGCACCATGTAGTGCAGCACTGTGTCTTCAAAGACTTCAGTATTGATTTCAGTCAGCTGGCTTCACTCCGAGACTGAGCAGCTAAAACCATGAAGAAGGTAAAAAAAAAAAAACACTTTGTTTCAAGGCAGAGATGTCTAGGAACGGACAAATCTGCTGACAGTTTCAAAATAAAAGACGACGTGTTACTGAATTCATAGAATCATATAGGGATGCACTGATTTGAAATTCTGGATACCGATGTTTAAAATAACAATTTGGCTGATAGCCAATACCAACGTTTTTTTGTTGTTGTTTATTTTGTTTTTTCCCCCTTTTGTACCAGGGAAACAAATCAATATTAATTATAAGAAAATAACTGAACTGTTACAGGGTTTTACCTCATTACACGGTGCAGGTGCAGCTGATCTGTTCTAACTTTTCCACGTTTTTGTACACAGATATGGTAGTAATAATAATGGTCCAAAATGATGTGAAATTGCATAATTTTAATTGACAAATGTAAAATGTTCATAGGGGGAGTACAAATACACCTGAATGGAAAACGCTGTTGTTATAAAGTCATTCAGCCCTTCATTACACCGTCTTGGAATGAGCACAAATTAAACCATGCAAACAACCTTTAATATAACCTTCTTTCACATGAAAAAGATAAAAAATGAATAAATAACAGCTTCAAAAGCCTTTTTAACCTTTTAACACAACATTTCGCCAGCTCAGAATTGATGCAACACAACAGATAGACATCGGCCTCTGCAATCGGTGACTGTCATCTTATCGACCGACAGGCAACGTCAACACGGTGAATGTCGGCCGATGTTCAGCCAATAAATAGGTGCATCCCTGTCATACCAACAGAAATAATTTGTGGAGGATTTATTTGAAACATACTATAAGATTAGCAGTGCATTTTTCTAATTCAAATTAAATATGTTGGTGGTTTTGCGATGGTTCAGCACTATGGATGCCACTGTGCCTTCAGTGGAGCTTTTGCTGCACGGCCTGTTTTTGCAGCCGTCGGGTTCAGACAGGAGGTGCTGCCCACTGCCCATGTTAACCATAGACTGTATATAAATATATAAATATGATGTTAATTATTCAGCGGACTATATGCACAGAGCCAGTCACTGTCTGTCCAGACTGTCTGTCGCCTCGCAATCTAGTACCTGGTATATTTTCTCAAGTGAATCTTGCAAGAAAACACACTGATAATCTATTATAAATGATAAAGATATATGGCATAAATGATCTGATTCTTCACTTTTGCTTCTCACTTTGACACTAACTTGTCTGCCATTGTCTTGTCGTGAAACTGAAAGTTAAGTCGGACTCCTCTGTGCTGCTGCTGCTGCTGTACGGAGCAGACACAAGGTGGCCGCTGATACTGTTTTATTTCTATTTAAAAAAAGCAAGCAGTGGGCAAGTAATATAATCTGTGTATGCCACAACACCCTGCAACACCGACTTCCGCAGCAAGCCTATTCAGCACCACAAAAACGTTTCCTACATGTTGGGTAAATATTAGCAGCGATGATGCTTACAAAATACAAAATAAAGAAAACCCAATATGAAAATGGAGACTGGGCACTGACACTATATAATCTGGTTCTACGTTTTCTAAACTGTCACATTTTAACTGCAAAGCTATTTCAAGTAATTCCTTCTTACACCAACCCGGGGATATCTGCATGCAGAGCTGCACTCTGCAGATATATGTATTTTCATTTATATAAACACCGCCAACCAGTGCCAGGCCATCAAGCCGGGGAGCTGAGGAATCCTTGTAACCTTCCCCAGTGTCAGAAAACCAATAAAAAAGGCAGAAAAATAAATAGTGTGCGTTTGTGTGCCCTTCTGTTCTCCTGTCAGCCCAGGGGAGTCTGAGCCTGGGAGTAATGGTGTTGACCAGCTCTCACACTGCTTAACGTTCAGCTTGCTACTGGTTTTATGTGCCTCTAATGTCCACATAGTTATTTTGTTGTGTGTTTTATTTTTGTTTTTGTTTGGGGTAAATACACAGTGAATGCTAGAGATGGCACACAAACACAAATGTGAGTTACACAAGGG
This sequence comes from Heterobranchus longifilis, assembly GCA_028570985.1. Lineage (NCBI taxonomy): Eukaryota > Metazoa > Chordata > Actinopteri > Siluriformes > Clariidae > Heterobranchus > Heterobranchus longifilis. Next base: position 435 of record JAOVVB010011194.1, on the reverse strand, counting down.
ATGCAAACAAAATAAAAAGTGGTTAGTTAACAGACCATGTCTAAGCTTTTAATGGTCCTGATGTGTAACCCTGATGACCCCTCTGTCCTGGGAATGACACACGGGGTGTCTGAATGAGAATGCAGCCAGGTTTAAAAATTCAGCCGTGCACCCACGAGGACCCACAAATGGATAGATAACTGGATAAACAACGATGCACAATTAATTTCTAATTATCACGTATCACGATTAGAGCTATTATTGAACTTCGGGGTGTTTTTGGGAGCTACCAAAGAGTGCTGTGTTCAGACCCGACTTCAGCACTGCATGAAGAAATACAGCTCCCTCATTCATTTCAATGGGGCCACACGGTGTGGTAACACATTCTCAAGGTGGAGATCCACGAGGTCCGTCATCTCACGTGAAGTCGATGGATCCCATTCATTCTCTATGGAG
>JAOVVB010011168.1:0-16724 GCA_028570985.1 Heterobranchus longifilis | reverse complement strand
GTAAACTCCCTGGGCAGATAGAAAGGACGGCACTTCATGATCATAAACTCCGCCAGTGGTGAACAGTGTTTACATACCACCACAGCGTCCCGGCACCACTCGTCACGTATGTACACACAGACCCCACCGCCGCAAGTCTTTCCTCCGTTTACGAGGATAAGATACTTTGTTTAACCAGAGTCTCGCCTTAGGGTACTTGTTGTTCTTTAATTTGTTTAAACTGAGCTGTAGATCAGGGTTATTATAGTAAACTAAAATAGGCAGTGAAAAATACTTTTAGCTAATTTAAAGTAAACTAACAAGCTACCATGCAGGACACTGGCCTCACCATTGGGATCAATGTGGGTCCAGAGTCTCGCCTTAGGGTACTTTTATTTTTATTTTTACGAAGCCATGGATGCCTATACCAGAGGTAAGTAAACAATTAATGTCTGCATTAACACAAAGTCATGCACAATTTAATCACATTCATTTAATTGTTCATAGATTATTAATGTTATTTTCTTTGCGAGGTGGCCATTCTACAAGAATCAACATCCAGGATTTCCTTGAGGATAGAGGAGATGACTCCAGACCAGATGAGAAGGAAGGAAGACTACAGGACCAGCAGGAGAGCGGGGGGTGCGCCTTCATTCAGTCGGCCAAGTAAGTAATCACTAAGACTACAAAAGTACCAGTAGTGACGATAAGTTCACTTTATGTGGATTGTATTCATTTCAGTAAGCGTCTTGAACATTGTTCCATTGTTTATAATGAAAATGCAAATATTGTAGTGGTGTCCAGAATGACTGATGACTTGTGTCTGTGTGTCACAGGGCAGGACTCGTCTGTGTTTCTGCCGTTACTCGAGCTGCTGAGAGCCGACGTCAACAAACCGATGATCCCAGCAGCACAGCAGACCACTGAAACACTCAGCACCCTCCTGGTTTCCAGACACCCCGACCCCCGCCACCACCGCCTCCACCCACCGGCCACCAGGAGGAGGTGTGTCCCAGCCCCACCAGCACAGAAGATGCTGTTGCCATGGGTTACCATCTTCTGTGCTGGCGGTTTTGGGAAGCTCCTCCCACACACAGGAAGCTGTCACCACAGAACAACATCACATTAAATATCTTAGTGTATACTGTTTATCTCCTGCATAATACAATTACCAAATAGTTATTATATATAAACAATATCATAATCTTTCATATGTAATTCAGAAATCTGACAATGTATAACATCTTAAATAAAAAATAAATATTGTGCAAATTGTAAATAACTGTTCTGATTTTCATTTGATTTGAAGGAATTGTTTACAAGTGTAACTTTTAACTGTGATTGTCAATAATTTGGTAAATATAAAATAATTATTACATTCGATACTCATAATATTACATGTTGACATAAATAAAATGGGTAATGATAGATTAAAAAAATAAAATCTAAACCAGTGGTTCCCAAACCCTTTTATAGATCAAAATATTTTCAAGCCTTGCATTGCACCCACAGAACCACACTCAGACACGTCTTTTGCCTGTAATTAAAGGTGCTGTAAGTGATTTACACTTTGTTAAAATAAGCATTAAATAGCTCTACATCAGTGATACAGAGTGTTTGGTCTCAGTCCCTCCGCTCTGCAGGAAACAGAATCCTCTCTCCTGATTGGACGGGAACGGGACACCAGAAAATGTCTTTTCTGTGTCCTGCAGAGCAGAAGACCATGTTACTGACAAAACACTCTGAATCTAGACCTATTTAACACTTATTGAAAAAAATAAAAAATTGAAAAATTAAATAGCACCACCAGCCCTTATAATGTCACCCACTTTATGATAGTCCCATGCCGTTTTGGGGCAAAAACCTGTAGTTTTTCACATGCAGTATAAATGTGTTATTTTACTCGAAAATGATGTATTTGTATATTTCTGCACTGGGGTCTATAAACAGTCTTGAATTATAATAAAGACATTTCCACCATTAATTTGTGCATAAAAATGCACCATAATGCAGGAAATAAAGTGTTTGATGCTCAATTTTTTTTTTCTGGGGGAGGACCCCCAAAACCCCACCCCAGTCCAAAAAGTCTGGACACCACTGGCACTCTCTGTTTAAATGATTAGAATTAGAATAATTAATTGATAATCAATAATAAAAATAATAATATTAATAAGTTTTTCTTTTGCATGCTACAATATATTGAAGCAATAATGTCAGATTCAATGCATGTGCACAAAACTGTGATGGCTGATGTAATGCAGCCCTGACAGGTTATTGGCTGATTCAGTGCTTGTGGTTTACCTTTAGCTGAAAGCCTTAAGTCCTACTCTTTACAAAGTTACAGTTTAGGACCATTCTTACAACAGTTCCTGAGATGTTTTATACCGACCCTGGGGCCACAGTCATAAAACAGCCTGTAGCTAAGTGTAGCTTCCAACTGTCTGAGTGAGGAGAAAGTGTCACTATAATCTGTAAAACTAGCTGAGAGGTAGGTCCGATACCTAGGTTTACTGTATAATATGTAATATGCAGGTGAAGGTCACATGATTACCTCCTCTACATTATATTTGTTCAAAGCCACTTACAATAAGTGCATTAAAACATAAAGATATAACCCAATAAATTGCAAGAATCATGCAAATACATAAAAAGTATCACAGTAAATCACCTGTGCATTGTGTGATTTATTAGTTAGTGATTTTATGTGACGCTCCCTCACTGGGGGAGAGAGACTGAGGATAGAGAAAGGAGAAAAAAGGTTTGTGAGTGTTGATTACTTGGTTATTGGTTACTGTAAATCTTTATTGTCTGATTGGAAAAAATGTTGTTGTATACATTGCAGCTCCACGTAATGCAGTATAACAGTTTGTTGAATACTGCATTCTGATTGGTCAATCACGACATTCTGAGGTCTGTTATTGCTGAGTCGTCAAGTATAGCAGACTGTTGCTATGCATAGCATAGCGTTGCTATGTAAAATAGAGCGTTGCTAAGGACGCTGTGCTGGGGGACCACACACGTCAATCACTCTGCAGAAAACAGTCCGGTAAATTTAACTTCAGCTGTAGCAAAACAGCAACATTTTAGCTTCCCGTTACTCTTTCTAATATTAATTTAATATATTTGGAGAGCACAAAACTTTGGATTCAAGGTTAATGGCTGAACTGCCCCCAGTAAAGAAAAGAAAGAGGCGATGATAACGGTGCAGGAAAAGAAGAGAGTTTAAAAGACACACAGCTGGATGACGGAGAAATGGACAGACATGAAGTGACAGTAAATGCAGCACGGTATGGACTCTGGCAGAGTTTAAAAGACTGATTCATCCAAAAGAAAATGTCAACAGAAGAGTTACAGAGCAGAAAACCTCATTCATGCATCTGTACGTCGGGGTCCTGCGGCACCCTGTCGGGGTTCTATTTTCAATAATGACCAGCTCGTTCTACATCATCCCTCACTTAACATTTTACAAAGGTAAAATGCTGAAAAAAGGCAACTATTGGCTCTGTAGGAAGTCAGCAGCTGGACTGCAGTGTGTGGTAACGTTAGTAACTCTCTCTCCCTCTTTCAGTTTCGAAACTGCACTCACATGCATTGTGTGTGATGCTGCAGCTGAGTTTCTGTGAGGCAGATATCAGGTATGTGGCCAAACAAAATATAAATAGCCCTATACTGTTGTTCAATTTCATTTTATATTGATGCTCTTTAAAATTCCATGACACTATAGGGAAAGTAAGGTTTATCTCTGCTGTATAGTGTCTAACAGCCCTCATCAATGATGAGCCTTCACTGGTGACAGCCAGCAGGTGACCAGTGTTTTAGGTCTGGCAATGCGAGACGTGCGCCTTAAAATGAATACATGAGGATGAGGACACGTCTTTCCATGCACGCTGCAGAGCACATGCACAGAAGCCGCATGCACCCCCGCGGGCCTCACACTGCTCGTCTCTATTTTCTACACAGCCATTTGTTTCTCTTCACACGGCTATGCGGCCGAACAAACTTTTATGAATAAGAAATACACTTCAAAATAGTTAAGGCTGTTTGTGCTGCCAAAGCTAGAGAGGAAAACAAGATCCGTCTGTGTGGTAAATAACTTATGGTGGGCTTATTAACAATGTGTAGGCCTACATGTTTATTTTGTTCTAATCAAAATGTTATAGCGGTCACCATTATGTCACTGAGTCTAAAGTGATTTTAATATCCATATTCAAAATAATGTGAAAAATAATAGTGATATGCCACTAAATTAGGCTAATAATAATAATAATAATAATAATTGTAGACATTATTGTCCCTACTGGTGTTCTGTCATGCTTTGACCAATATGATCATGAAATGGGTGTTAAATTGCATTCAATGTGATATTTAAAAGGTCTTAAAAAGTGCCCTTTTTTCACTTGAGTCTCTGGCTGAGTTATATGTTAAGAAAAATATTAATTTGCTACTAATAATTCTGGGGGACAGTATGACAAACAATCAGTATTCAGTAGTGTTTAATTGACACCATCATCAGTAACGTACATGCAAAACATTGGTAGGTCATAATTGTCTAAATTATCAAATGTAAAGAAATCTCACAGAAATGTTATACATTTCATGTGAGTTAAAACACCTTTAAACACATTTTTGTTGGCATCACACAAAAAGTCATTTTTTCACACAGACATAAATTCTGTCAGCCATAATGAAAGCATTTAATCAAGAGAGCAATGACTCACTGACTGGACTGTGTGGGCCACTCACTGAAAGACTTCCAAAGGAAGGGTAAAGGAATTTCAATGTCCATCTTTTTATTGCTCACTTTAATGTACGGTGCTGTGCTCTGGGATGTCCTTCTCATGAGATCTACGCTTTCATTAAGTCCTCTGTGGAGATGCGACTGCAAAATACTGATAAACTCCATGGTATTGTTATTGACCCGCTCCATACACAAAGCATTATAAGCCTCTTGAATCTTAAGTTTGGCATGGTCTTTATACTTTGCCACATATCTCTTTGCCTCCTCAGTATGTTGGTTTGAAGACTGCAGAACCTCTGCATAGATGGCATCAACTTGAGAACCAAGTTCCATGTTTTCATCTTTTAGGTAGGTGATGAAATTCTCTGCTTTTTCACCAATCACCTGGAGGAGGTCATTAACTGCTTTGCGAAGCAAATCAAACCCCCTGCGCACTGAATGCCGTAGCTGATCATATACAGATCTCGTAGAAGACATGAGTCTATCCATGATCTCATTTCCATCGACACCATCAGTTCCAGGTATGGTGAACTTCATTCCTCTGACGTATGTAGAAATCTTTTCCACAAGGCTGGCAAACCTTTGGATTGCTCTGTCGATGACTCTCGACACAGACCGACGAGCTCGCTGGAGCATCTCCAGGCTCGAGAGCTTCTCTTCAGATCCGGGCAATGTAAGCTTTATGTCACTCAAGAATTGCATGGCCGCATCGAGCAAGACATTAATCTTGTCTTCACAGTGTTTCAAGGTTTTCCTAGCCTCGTGAGCCAACCTGTCTATAAAATCCTGCACACTCATGGACGTCAAGCTGTCTGAGGCCTTCCAGTACATGTCTTTTCCTTGATCACTGAGGTGTTTGATTGAATTTTGCACTCTGTTAAAAGACATAGGCACCTCATGATAGGCTCTCTCTATGACATTGGAGATGGTGTTTTTCAGCTTCATGCTGCCACGGTTGACATCAAAGCCAAAGTGGGCGATGTGGTACTTGTTAATGAACTTGAACACAGCATCGGTCATGGCAGGAATCCTGTCCTTGGTACCCTCAAAAACATCATGGAGAAAGTCCCAATTCCAGGACGTCTGTAAGATCAACTTTTGAGAGTTTTTCAGCGTGGCTTTGGCAGTGAAAACATCAGTGTCCTTTTCAGGAGAAGACTGAAGTTGAGGGAAGAAATTGAGAAGAATAATTATTAAAACAGTGTCATGTTGCACTATATATAGCATTTATCCATCTGTAGATTTAAACATGATTTGCTGTTGACAACAATATGCTAATCGAACAGCTTGAAGAGTGTCTTACCAGGTAGCGACTGAACAGTTTTCCATACAACTGTGACGGAGACTTCCGCTGAAACTGTAATCCAAGGAAACCAGATGGACAAGACATAGATGCAGTGATGCCATCTTTGCGGGAAGCAAAGCGGAAGCTCGCATCAACAAATGTTCTGCTAGTGATGTCAACATTGAGAGTATGACGAGACTCCCTTTAAAATAGAGAAACAGTTGTTAGCAGAGGTATTTTCTAGTGCATCTTTGATCGACCCATGAGTGAGAACTCTTTTGACAACTGTTTCAAATACGCAGAAAATCAGCATTTAGGTAAAACAAACTTACATGGAATCAGCCAGAGGGGTTTGGCGCTTCACCCTGAGAAAAAACAGCCATATATAAATTACAGTAAGTCTATTTATCTTGCTCAACCAAGGGTAGCATCTAGTAACAACACCAATCAGACCTCCTACCTAAGATAAGGATTCTTGATTTCTTCCACAGAGTAGTTCTGGCAGCTCTCCTAACGTGGGAGTCTTGGCCAATCATTTCAAACCTAAGCTAAGAGGTCTCCGTGGCCCCATTTACACTTGTCATTTCAATTGTCTCATATCCAGATTAAATGCAGATACAATTTATAGCACTTTCATTTACACCTATCCACAGATGTTCAGATCTCAAATCTGATTGCAATCCAATTTGGTTTTGCAGGGCTACATGAAAATCAGGGTCGACCCCCCTCCAGTCCAGAGGGTGGTAGTGGTAATGCACCTGCTGTTGGTAACTGACAAAAACGCCAGAAGAATAACATGCAACATGCACTTCAGGAGTTTAATTCTAACAATAACAGTTTAGCTAGATAGCTAACAACTATCCATGAAGCGACAGGGAGAATGATGGATGAAAGACTGGCAGGAACAACAGAGTTATAAAGGGAGCAAGAAGCTAGTAGAAACCACAGATTCGGCGGGGTGGGTCATGAAAATGACCATTCTGATTAATAATGGATGGGCTGCGGGCGGGCGAAAGAATACATCATTAATTGTGCGATTACTCAAATAATCTCTTCAGTCTTTTACTTTTTCTTCCGTACGTTTTTTTAGGTCACTTCTTCTCATACATTTTTGCAGATAGAGTTATCATTGCGATTTTCACATACAAAGCCTATGCATCTCAGGGTGCTATTACTTTTCTTATTGATATCTATTACAGTTATTGAAATATATTTTACTGTCATTCTTTTTTGAATGGCCATCTATGGGAGTGCACATACTGTATATTCATCAATATCTCAAACACTACACATGCTACAGTAATAATACTTGCTACACAGATGTCCCATGCAGATGTGCTCAACATATTAAAGCATGTATTCAATAGCACCACCATGTGGTCAGTTATTACATGTTTTACATTTTGGCTCATAACTCATGAACTGTGAGGCATAGCAAAACAATATTTGCACAGTATGTTCTTGGATGAGCTGATTCTATTGACATAGGCCACACCCATTTCTGCCAATTATCTTTTCCCGCCATTTTGTATTTTTTGTTGACAAATTGTTGTATGGCACTAATAGCTCCACCTTGTGGCCATAAATGTCTCTTGAACACATTATTCAATTGCCACCAATTTTGGGTGGTATTTTCAGACGTGAATCACCAACACTACTTGCTGGGATTCTTTAGCAAGCTAGTCAGGCAAACGGCAGTAGCATCAGCAGCAGATGCAGCAATCATGCATTTTCTTCAGAAAATGCAAATATTCTAGTTAGGAAAATATTATACATTCTCTAAAATGTGAACAGAGCAGAACTCAGTAGACAGCTTCATTTGTTGTCAGGCAAGTCCACCCCCGTTAAGAGAGATGCTGTGCATATTTACACACAAGGAACAGCAGCGTAACTTCAATGGTTATTTCAGAAGATTAAAGTTTAGTTCTGTTTCCTCTGTCAAGTTAACTATAGTTTTTAATTTTGCTGCTCTAATGTCCCACGATGTTTGTCTGTGCACATGGAAATGTTTACAATTACTTTATTTAATTATAAGCAGCCGCTCATTAAAGTACAGTATCATTATAGTACATTAAAGCTACATCATTTGACAAACAATAGCCTAAAGGAACTGGTAGACAGGGAGTGAACAAAATCAAATTGGCGTCAGAGCCAATCCCTGCATCACTAGTGTCGAATAATGAATCAAAATGACTCATTTGATGTGAATATAAGCATGGGGGATTTTGCGGTTATTTTATAAAAGTCTGAAGCTGGCTGCACCATTTAACCCAAGTTGGTCCCTATGGTAACAAATATATAGAATATGTGTATTTGGAAATTGAGGTATATGAAAGCCCATTTTCACCAGTAAAAGAAAACAAAGGGATGAGTTAGTAATGACAAACATTTGCTTATGATAAGTCAAAATTGTGACTTATTTCTCAAAATAATGACATAAAAAGTAAGTAAAAATCTTGACTTACCATGAGCATTTTTAAATCAAGACTAAGTTTTCATCTTTTATTTTTACTGGGCTTCTATAAAGCCTATACAGCCCTTCTACAAAGGACTTCTTCTTTAAATTAAGCAAATACATCTAGATTCCTGATCTAATTAGATACTGTATATACTTACCTCAGGTTTTGTGCCAAAACATGTTGCCAGTTAACATTTACATCATTGTGAATCAAGTTGCACTTCCCATTTAGATTGATAACTCCATTATCAAATCCAAGAGTTGTGCTAGCTGAGGGGACATAAGCAAAACAAAATATTATATATTGCAATGTCTAGTAATTAAGACAAACTGTCTTGTCTTTTCAAATGAAGTAAACTACAGTGTGTTCCTGTCTTACCAGAGAGGTCATATTCCAAGAAGATCATGGTAGAAGTACAGATGGAATTCAGCGAAGTTACAAGGTTAGAGTCCCTTTTCTCCAGGTTGGCAGTTGTCGACACATTATAAATAGGGGAGGAAACCTTCAGAGTGGCACTGAGGGCTCCAAAAGCTGGAATAAACACACTTGTAGGGAGATGTATGGCAGTTTCAGGAATTTCAATTATTTGCTCTGGGATGACGATGGTTGGAAGTTCGAAGTTTGAAATCTGGTTTGTGATTTCATTTAGGCTTATGGTGTGCTCTCCAATAGTAAAGGATTTTGGTAGTGTGAAAGATGAGACTGTGATTCCATATTGTGGCATCTTAAATGCAAGGAATGACATTTTCCCCTGTAAATACTCTGTTTCAATATCGTAACTAGGCACTGACATTATTGGCAAGCCAGGCAGCATGATTTCAAAGGCTGTAGTGGTGATCACCTTAGGGATGTTTAGGTTCTGATGATCAATTGTAAAGCGTTCCACGTGCAAGTTGGTAAATGGCACATCAAAGGCTGGAACTGAGATTGCAGAGGGAAGAGTGAGAAAATCAGGGACACCTGGGTTTTCAAATCGCATGTCTATGTTCCTTACAGAGTGTGGAATTTCTTTTACCCAAGAAGGCACTTCAATGCTAATCTCAGGGATGCTAAAAGTGATGCCATTTTTAAATAGTTCCAATGGTATTGTATACGCCTGGCCATCCATGCTCTTTGTGTACACAATGCTGGAAGAGATGTTGAGGAATTGTAAGTTGTCCATATTTGTGACCTGATCATACTTGAGAACATCCCACAGGGTCTTCTGATATACAGGAAGCCTAACTGACTTCAAGAAAGCTAGGTGGCCTTCCACTGATCCGGTCAAGTCCATACGTACTTCAGATTCATCATTGGACACGATAAAATCACAAGCATGGATGAGAGATGCCAGCTGTTCCTTGCCACTCCAAGTGAAAGATTGTTTCTCTGAGCTGATGGCAAGATTGATGCTCTGACCAAATCCAGCAGGACCCAAACTACTTGGCTGACTTGCATCAATGTTCAATGTAGCCTTGAAGGTTGTTAAAGGAACAAAATCTAGTTCTCCTTTAGCAATGTGTTTTCCATTTGTGTAGAAAGATGCAAAATCAACATTGTTATTGCTGGTGTAATCAACCGTTGCAAACATTCGCCGCAATGAGACTTCAAGAGCCAAGTTGTTATTCACATCAAACTGGAAGATGTTATTGTTTGAGCTTCGTTTTTGTTTCTCCAGTTTGTCAATGTTTGAGTTTAAGACTGTCGTGACAGTTGAACGCAGGCTATTGGCATTAAGGTAGAAAGTGGCCTCATTTTCTAGATCTCCAGCAAAGTTACAACTGTCCATTATGGTTATGTCTGACTTGCCTTGGGTAGTGGTCTCCAGTGACACATAGGAAGAAAGTGCTTCCAGTGCCCAGTTCACATCAAGATGTCCTTTGCCTACAGACTCAATCAGAGGAATGTTAAACATGAATTTTAGTTTTTTCTTGGAATCAAGATTTGGCTTGGTCTTGGTACTTCCGGTGAGTTCCTGATTCAATTCTAGATTGAGGAAGGGTAGATTGATTTTTGCAGTGTTGGCTACAGAAGCTTCCAGGCTCCTTTTGGTGAGACTAACAGCACATTCATGGTTTGCTTCCACGTTGTTATGCTCCAGGGACACAGTGGTAGCCAGTTTTATTCCTCTCTTCCTCGTCAAACTGGTGGTGCCATCAATTTTTCCATTTAAAATGTCGAACACAGATGTTGAGGAAGCACCGAACCTAGCAACAATGTCAGACTGGGTGTAAAGGCCAGCATTAGCACTTAAGGTAATCACAGTGGATTTCAAGGAGAAGTCACAAGTTATGTTACCCATAGCTGGGATCAAAATGCTGTTCTGAATGTCTGGTAGTGTGAAAGTGGGCAGCTTTATTTCACTTAAAGTTTCTGGAACATGGATGACGGGTAACTCCAAAGATGGTAGCACAAGGGTATAGGAGGGCACAGAGAAACCCAGTGCTGGAACTTTGAAGCTTGGTGTACTGACCTCCTTGGGAACAAAGTAGCTAAAGGCTGGCATCTCAGCCCTGAAAGCAGAAACCTCAATATTCAGAATTGGTATTTTGTATCCAGGGACAGTGAAGATTCTTGGAGGCAGACTAGAAGTGTCTATTTTGTGCTTGATATACTGCGACTTTGCTTGGTTGTACGACTCTTTTAGAAGTGCAACTACTTTGTCTCTACTTTGTTCAAATTCAGCTTGGATAATGTTGGAATTGTCAATAATTGCATTGTAAATTGGTTCAAGGGGTATTTCAAAGCTGTGTGTATCAGGGTTCTTGTAGTAATGAAGCTTCAGGTTCATATCAAATGACTGTTGAGGAGTGGTAAGCAAGGTTTCGAGTCCAGCATTTTCCCACAGAGAGAAGTCTCTGATCTCAGGGCTGTTAATCTCGAGATAAGGTACAGTTATCTCTGGGATAGATAGAGGAACAGTCAAAAAGTCCAAATTAGCCTCTCCGTTAGCTGATGAGTGAAAGAAGATGTCCATTTCATTGTTTTCTGCTGTGACGTTGTGATTGTACTTGTACTGGTTGAATCTTGCCAAAGTAAACCAACAAGCACGCTGCTTCTCAGAGTTAATTATGACACCGTAATCATGCTGGAGATCCACCTTACCAGTAAGTTTCAAGGGGAAGAGCATCTTTGAGTTTACTTTATTTTTAACATCAAGTACAATCTCAAATGGATGGGCCATGAATTCCAGTGAGTTGGCCATGAATCCAGTCAGACTTCCAGTGAATTCAGCATCATGAGAGGCTGTCACTGCAACTTTCAAGTCCCCAATATGAGCTTCTCCATTTAAAACCATAACACTCTTCTTGACAGCTGCAACTTCAGTTTCACATCTTGCTTCAACAGTGATATGGCTTAAGCTCACTGATTCAGCTGTCAGTGTTTGCGTTGATTTCATGGCCTTACAATCTGTTTTGCCTGCAAAAGTTAACTTGGCAGTGCTAAAATTGACATTGAATTCTACATTGCTTTTGTGTGTACCTTCATCAGAGTAATCTTGAATGGACCACTTTCCATTACCAGTAGTTTCACCAGTCACAGTTATTTTGTCTGATTCCATGGTGGCTGCTATATTCTGTTTCATTGATGCCTGATTTGAAGCTTCAATGGATGGGATGTCCAAGCTGTAATCATAGGTTGTGTCTATAGCTGCAAAGATGTCATTCTTCAATGTAAATGCCATATTGTTGACCAAGTCCGCTGTGTACATTTGGGTTGTTGCCTTGGCAGTGGTCTTAGCAGAAGCCTCGGCAGAAGAGCTAGTGAGTGTCAAAGATCCTTCATGATCAATGGAGAAGGCCATATGTGTAGCTTGCACTTTTTCTGTGAATAGCAACTTCTTCATTCTGGGAGCTTCCAACAGAGCAGTGGCTTCAAAGGTGTATTCGAGGGGCTCGATGGGTGATTTGGCATGAGAAGTAATTGTGGCTTTAAACTGTGGGTTCTTTGGTGTGGCTGTTAAGTTTTCAATCTTACCTGTAGTTTCAAGAGTGTATTGTGGGGAGTTCACTCTAAATTCTCCATGGAGTGTGCCAAAAACTGGGATACAAATGTCACTGGGAACTTCAGGCAATGTGATCTCTGGAATTGGAAGCATTGTGATTTCAAAGTCCTTCAAATTTAATTTGGGGATGCTGATGGCTGGAAATTTTATTTCTGAAAGCGTTATTTCTGGGAAGGTGAGATCTGGCAGTTCAGATAGGTAGAGAACTTTTAGGTCACCAAAGATTTTCTCAGGGTCAGGCGTTTGGATCTCAAATTCTCTGATGTTGTCTATGATTGCAACTATATTTGCTTTGATCTCATCAAAGTCTATGGTGAAAGCAGGAATTGTGTATGAGTTGAGGATGGTGAACTCAGGGACTGAGATTTGAGCTGGGATGCTGATCTCCTGCAGGTTGTTCAGGTTGATTGTGAATGCTGGAATGATAAGGTCAGTGAGAGGTACAGTAAAAGTGGAAACTTCAATCTCAGCTCTTTTCAGTGCATCCAGAACTCCATCTACAGATTGCTTCATCTGGGTGATGATCTCGTTGTCATTTGCCAACTTTCTGATCTTCTCTATCAGTTGGTTAAACTGTGCAGTAATGAAGGCAACACCATTGCTGTAGGATTCACTTGCTCTTTGCAGGTAAATGTACATTTCATTTCTGATATCCATGTCAAGGATTCTTTGTCGCATGTCCTCGAGGATATCCTGCATTTTCATCTTGATGTCATTGTAAAATGTTGTGTCAATCACTTTTTTCAATTTCTTTAGAGCGTCAGCCACCTTTGTGCTTTTGAGCCCATCCAAATATCTGAAGATGGAACTTTGGATCTCTCTGAAAAAATCCCTAACCGCCTCAATTTTTTGCACAATCTCATATGTTTTAATCTGCTCATTGATATAGTTTGTTAGTTCAGCAATCCTCCAGTTGGTCTCATCAACAAATGCATTGTAGTCAAATTCCTTCGTTGACTTAAGGATTGAAGAAATGTATTCATTAAGGTCATCAATACCTTTCCTAAAATCAATTGCTCTGAGCTGGCTTTTCACACTGTGCAGAAGTTGCATCATTTTATTATGAACTAATTCAAAGTTGATAGATTTCAGAGCATCAACCACTGACTGCACAGTCTCTTCAATTTTGAATTCCTTGATGAGAATCACTACCTGATCCATTAATTCCTTAAATTTATCATCAAGACCATATTTTAAAAGTTGATCCCTAATGTAAGAATACACCGTATTGATTTTGTTTGGGATTTCATATTCATCAATCCAGTTGACAAAAACGTCATTCATAGATTCCATCACTTTTGCTATATCTGAAGAAGGGATTTTATATGATAGCTGCTCAACATACATGGACACATCAATTGAGAGAAGGTAATCCTTTACATTTTGGAAAAACATGTTGACGTCAAAGTTCTCAATGGCCTGTTTCATTTCAGACAGTTTGTCTTTGATTTTCTCCAAAATTTCATATTTAGAATCAAGTTCTTGCAGCCATGCAGCGCTGCTTTCTGTGAGCTTCTGTAAATCAATCTGTCTGATGACGTCCTCGATGGCATCAAGGCCTTTGATGAGTGACTGCTTGATTTCATACTTCTCATCAAAGGCCTGAAGCTGATTTCCAATTTGTGAAAGTACTTTTGTTATCTTGTGAGTAAGGTGTCTGCCCCTGGCATGTTCTTTGACTGTAAGGATGAGGTCTCTAATTTTGGTGGCAATGTCCATTACTGTATTTTCCAGGTTCTTGATTAAATTGTTTATTGCAGCCTCCAAGTCATCCATTGTCACAGCAAACTCATTGATCAAATAATCAAGTTTTGCTTTAACTTGATTCACTTTGTTCTCCAGGTCAATTTCTCGCATGAAGTCATTCACTTGCACAGGTATGCGATCTAACTTGGCTCTAAAGTCAGTAATTAGCTGATTAATATCTAAGTTGTTGATGAACTGTTGAAGCGATTCTAAGGCTTGTACAAGTGTGTTCTTGAGCTGCTCAAAAGCAAGAGGAAAGCTCTCAATGAATGGGATGTCAATGATATGACAGTCACTGTTCTTGTCATACTTGAGGAAACCAGTCATACTAAATTCTTGTATGTCTGATCTCTTGGTTTTGCTCACTTTGCGGAAAATGTCTGTTAACATTACTCCTGAAAACTCAAATCCAGTCTTCTCAGGATTATTGTAAGTAATGATGTCCTGATTATAAGCATGCTTGTTCAGTGTAGATTTTATATTCCAGGTCAGAGATTGGTCACTTGGTGTCAGGAGGCCATCAAATTTGTTGTCTAAATTAGCAAAAGACTCCCCACTTGGAAGCATGTGTGTGGTTGATACCCGGCTGTCATGTGAGTATGCAAGAGCTAGGGGCTCAGCTTTAACCAACAACTTGCTGTACAGCTGTCCGGTGTGCTTCCCATATAGATTTATTTCTCCATCACTGTTAACAAGAGCATCAACAGTGAGGCTGAAAGGCAGTGCCATGGTGCGAATGGTGCTGTCAAAACGTAGAGGCTCAGAATGTATCTGTGCTTCACAGTTTGACCTGGAGGAAAGTCCAGCAAACTCAAGTTCACAGTTGTGACTTAACTGGGCACCCATTACATTTCCAGACGTGCTGTATTTCATTGCACCAGTCATATCGTCATAGTTGAGTTCATAGGTATGTTTTATGTTGTGTTCTTCTCCATAAGCTCCCTTCACACTTCCACTCAGATCCATCTTAATTGGCTCAAGCTTCATGTGGCCTTCATTGTTCAAATTGACATCATAAAACTTGAGGTCATTGGTCATATCAAATGACATAACAAATGGCTTCATATCAACCTTGGTGTCTTGCTTGTAGTAAATATCTTCACAGATGAAGTTGTTAGTCTTGGAGTGGAGGGCTAGGGTCCACAGAGTGAGGGTCAGTTTGTGGCTATTTTCTGTATTCATCTGCTTCAATGTTCCCATGGTATTGCTAGTAAAGGTCAAAGCCCTTTGGTTCAGAACAATATCCATGTTGTTCCTTGTGGTTGCATCGTACGCATGGCCCTTGAGTACACCATTCAAAGAGGCTTCCGCAGCTGTGATTTTACCTTCAATGTTCAGCTCTCCTCTGCTCTCCTCAGCCATCGCTTTGGTCCTGGAGGACAGTGATGCTCCATCATTGTCGATGGCACCACTGAAGATATTCTCCACTGTGATGGGGCTGCACTGAATGCTGTTAGTTCCGCTTGTGGTCAGACCATTTCTGCCAACCATAACAGAGGCTTTGTGCAATCCACGGCCTGCATCAAGGATGAGGGAACCTTCAGAGTTTACCTCAAGCCCATTTGAATCCAGGGATCCTGTTATAAGTGAGTACGCCCTATTTGTGTCATCATCTGCCTGTGACTCAATTCTGAGGATGGCCATGTGGCTGGACACACCAAGCTCAACTTTGTTATTGAGCGATTTACCCATGACTGTGGCAACGGCATTGGACTTTAGGATCAGTTGTGCATCTTTATACTTGAGCTCTCCTACATGCTTGAGGATGTCCTCCTGGGCATTGGTTTTGGACATAATGTTCAACTCAGAGTTTGCGTAGACTCCGTGGATCATGTTGTGAACATCGATGAATGGTGAGTTGAAATGCAGGGTTGACTCTCCTCTTCCTTCTGCATCTAGTGGACGCAGGTTGTAGCTGTGGGTGTAGGAGGAATTGGTGTAGAATGGACCTATTATAAGTGATCCATCCACGATGCCATCTCCTGAGACGTCATCTGAATCTAGAGTAGAAGTTGACTGAGCAGAGTAGTAGAGAGAGGCTTGCAGGCCTAGTGGACTAGAGGCTTCAATCTTATAGTTGGCTCTTGCTTTCAATTTGTTGGTTACCCTTAATGTTTCTAAGACACTGAAGCTTGTGTCAATGAGGCTATGGCTGAAGGAACTATTCAGAAGATACTTGAGATTATCATCAGCTCTTCCTGACATCATCCCGGTTCCTTGAAACAGACAGACAGGGGATATTATTATCAGTATCTGTAACAGCACAGGCAAAGATGTACAATAAGTTCTGAGGAACACATGCCAAAATGTTAGTTGCTGCACCTTATTAAAAGTTCTTACTATAACCGTGTGCTCCAGATCTCATCTTTCCAGATAGAAACACAATTTTATTTTGACCAACTAAATATGCACAAAGTTTTCAAAATCGTATCTGTCATTAGGGATGCACCGATCCGATATTGATATCGAATATTGGGCCGATACTGACTCAAATAGCTGGATCGGGTATCTGTGACAATGGGGCCGATCTAT